>JAFEMH010005203.1:0-173241 GCA_022495995.1 Adenophora triphylla var. japonica | reverse complement strand
TCTAGAGGACCATCAGAGATTGCAGCAGTCAAGCTTTGGCAGAGGATGCCGGATTTCGAGAAGAATGGGGTGAACCCCAAGGGTTTGGTGAGGGCTACCGGGCCTCGGATTCGTTCGCCGAGAGCTATCCGGCAGGGTGTTCACATCACCTCTAAGAGCAAGGGCTTCGATCCAGGCCCTTTCGACCGGTGGGACAAGACACATAGCTTTCACCTGAGCCGGGGAGAGCTTACAGTGACTCCTGCCGATTTCACAGTTTATTACATCGGCCTACAGCTCACCGGGAGGCCCGTGACTTGGAGAGACCACATTACAAATGAGGAGTTCCGTGCTTTGGTTGGATTTGAGTTGATTCCCAAGGGGCAAGGGATGGAGACACGGAATGTCGAGGTGGCGATCGTAACCGCATGCAGAACTTTGTCGCTAATGATGTGACCGCCAAAGACCGGCTAGAGCATTCGTATGGTTGATGCTATCAGTCACTATTTTTGCTAATTCTGGGACACTGGCCATGACTTGCCTCCTCGACTCTCTGGGAGGATGTAGATGGGATAGGGACGGTCTCTTGGGGAGTAGGCCGGATTAAAGTGAGTTGTTTTCTCCTTGGACATGTACAGCCGTAACAAGGCCGCTTCCATGGATCGCTTCTCATTTGCCCTTGAGGTAGTCTCTCTTTCTTTTCTTTTCTCTTTTCTGTCTTGAGACTTTTATGAGAGAGAGAATGACCTTTTTGATGTTTTGAACATGCAGGCCTGGTTTTGTGAGGTGATCGGGTTCTTCCCTTGGAACCAGCAGAGTGATATCACCATCTTCCCTGCTATGGTTCGCTGGAGGGGAGATGCGAGGGATAAATTCACGGGGAAGACCCGGATCACTTTCGACTACAAAATGGTGAGGCCGGTCATCAACAGGGATGGGCACGACGGAGTGGACTTCTACCCTTGGGGCAGGTATCCGGAGATCTTGCTGGGAGATGCCATTGAGGCGACTAGGCAGAGGAGATGGCTCACTGGGCTGACTTGTGATGTCATTTACTTGGGGGACCGTTTCTCGAGGCAGCATGGCCATGTCCCTCCATTGGACGCCATTACTCCCCACGATCCTCCAGCACGGATGCTACAGCCCAGGGATTGGCCAGAGGATGAGATTGCTAGGTACCAGGCAGGCGTGGCTGCAGAGGAGTATTTCGACATGGACACCCCCTACGCTGTGTTTGTGGAGCAGCGCCTGAGGACGCCACAGAAGCGTTGAGGCTGAAGCTGGCGGTCACTCAGGGATATGGGGAGGATGAGCCTACTGACCCGCCGATCCCTCCTGCGCATCTGTCCTACGTGGTCCATGGAGTACCGAGGAGGATGAGGATACCTGTCCCCGACGCTAGGGAGCCCCAGTACACCTTGCCGCCTGACAAAGACCGTAAGTATACTTTTAGGGTCTTTCCCTTTTCAGCTTTCAGATTTTTCTGCTTTTTGCAATTTTCTGAGATTTTCTGAGATTTTTCTCTTCTTTTTTTTTCTGCCAGTTCCGCCGCACCTATGATATTGGTCGATGAATAGGGCCGGAAGGACATGTGCCGGTCCCTTCGAGGAAGCCGGCTCACGCTTCAAAGGGGCAGCAATGATGCACAGGAGCCTGGGCGCAAGAGACGGCATATCGGGGGCACAACGTCTACCTCATCGACCTCGGAGTACTCTTCCAGTGCCATGCCTCGGGGGCGGGGACCCAACGCTGACATTCTGGAGCAGCTGGCTGAGTATGGGCACGATAATGTCCATCTATCTGATGTGAGCGACCAGGAGGACCTGATGAGGGAGGCTAGCATTTACGAGCTGAGCAGTGATGAGGAGGAGGAAGAATCGGAGGCCTAGGAGGTCTCTAGAGTAGATTTGGAACAAAAACAAACAATGAACAATTTTTATGCACACTTTGTTTATTTTTTGCTTTATTCTGGTGTCGATGGGGCGAAGACGTTGTACTTATGTTTTATTTGCTTTTCTAATTTATGCTTTTTAAATTTACATATTATCTGAGCCTTGGGGAGATTTTTTGCTTGGAATCGGGGCTGAAACTGGGCCAAAATGATTTATAATGGTGTATAAATGCTTGAATGGCTTTTGGACATGTTTTTGTACAGGTTTTGGTTGAAAAAGTGGGGTGAAAACTCCCTTGGGCAGCAACTTTGGTTGCTGCAGAATTTTTTCTGCAGAGGGCTAATGTAGCCGTGCGGACAGGTCCTGAGGGTAAATAGGGCCGTATGGCTCACGCCTGTCTCGAACCGGTTATTTTCGAATAAAAGCAAGGCTTGGCCATTTCATTTCAATTTCAACTTAGACTTGTCCCAATTGTTCCCAAAAGACATTTTGGACCTAAAAGCACCACCTTTGATCATTTTGCGATGGAGAAGCCCGTTAGATTGCAAAGGGGGAAACGAGACCGTTTTCTGTCCGATCTTCAATCTTGGGTGAGACACAACTTCCAATCTCATAGGGGACTGCTTGATTCTTCCTTCAAGATCAAGTCTTTATGGCATTTGAGGGATCTCCCGCTCGATTGGGACCTTTGAGAGCCGCAAAGAAAGTCTCGGGGACGTCCGGAGACATGTTTACTGCTTTTCTTACAACGAGATTGTCCCGACGCATGAAGACTTCCGAGCCTTGATTGGGGGTCCCGAGATTGAGGCTATATCTATTCCGCTGATCGGAGACGTGCCGGTGGCGGCAAAGCTTGCATCTTTTCTGCAGATTCCTCTGGGAGAGGCTGAGAGGATGATGGTAGCCCCGGACAGGATTGACCTTTCTGATATCCCGGGCAGGTTTGGGTCTCCAGATATGGCTGCGACCACGGTGGCTATGGACGCATTTATCCTTTGCGTATTCTCTCGCTTTTGTTCACCGCCGAGTCCGTGGGGATCTGTCATAGTGGCCTCTTGGACATGGTTAGAGAGTGCAGGGCTTGGAAGGATATTGTCCCGCTGGTTTTGGGAGAGACACTTCATGGGATTGACAGGATGGCTCGGGAGACCATTTCATGAGATCCGGGAGTCCAAATTGTTGACCTTATGGCTGCAGAGAGGCCCGGGGCTTTGCTGTGGCTTTGCCGACTCAGTGCCCTCGGGTGATTTGAGGTGCACCGAGGCAACAGGGACCGTGAGTAGCCGGGAGCCGACGATGGCTAGGCTATCCACTTCGGACATCCGTTGGTGGATTCCTCATTGGAGGTTGCGCATCAGGAGGATATTTCAGTGAGTCCTATGCCGTGAGGGTTCCAGGATTCTCGCCGGTCATCCTTCTACATACCCTCCGCTTAGTATCCAGGCAGTTTGGGGCTTTACAGAGCCATTGAGTGATTGGGAGGACATCCGGACTATGGAGGTGGTGTCATTGGACATGAGGGATCCAACCAGCTTCTCTTTCTTCTCGAGGGCTTGGACATATGCCGCTTTCCCACCCAGGGCTATCTTCAGGAGCAGTGAAGAGCACCATCTTGACCACCGTCTCACTTGGACCGGTACGAGAGGGAGATGGGAGCGACCAGTCATCTTGGAGGAGAGACGCGAGCTTTATTGGGAGTCGACTGTGACTGAGCAGGACTTTCGAGGAGACTGAGGCTAAGGCGTGCCATAACCAAAGCCAGGTGACTTGGTCGTGGATATGGAGGCCTGCAGACAAGAGGTTGTCCGAGGTCGCTCCTTTCTGACCGAGGCTCGACAGGGGAGGAGGTGCGGACTCGTGCTCCTGGAGCAGAGAGAGCACTTATTGACACTGGGTTTGGTAGAGGCTCCAGCTGAGATACCGGAGGTCGGGATGAGGGATACCGACATCATAGATAAAAAGAGGAAGAAGACTCGACGGGGGCCGAGGAAAAGGGAAAAAGACCAAAGAAGACTCGGCGAATGACGATCGACGCATCTTTTCTTAGGATTCCCTTATTGCCATTTTGCAAACACATTAGTTCATTTAGGCATTTTATTGTATTTTAGATCTTTGTAGCAGGTTAGCAGAGTCAAGAGGTAGACCGTGCTTGAACTCAACAAGAAGTTTTTAACTTGTAATGAACAAGAAATATTATCTTAAAAATTAGTCAAGACACATTTCATGGAAATTCAAATGTCTTATTTATTGGGACCCGTTTTATGAAAACTGAAATACCCTCTATTATTTAGGACGCACTTCATGGAAGCTTGATTGTCCTTTTTATTGTTTAGGACACATTTCGTGGAAACTTAATCGTCCTTTTTATTGTTTAGACCGAACCATATATGGCTGCCTACGTTCCCCTTTTACAAGAAAGACTAAGGGGCTCAGGTCTTCGTAGTTCATTCTGGTGAACTATATTTTTTTCTATTATTTTTTTTTATGTGCAGCCCTATTTTTTGCCTAGACCGCCCTTTTTGGGGTTTTCAGCCTAGCTGGGCATTACTCTTTTTTTTTTTGCACTAAGATTTTTATGTGCAACCCTGTCTTTTGCCTAGACCGCCCTTTTTGGGGTTTTCAGTCTAGCTGGGTATTACTCTTTTTGCACTCTTTTTTTTTTTTATATATATATATATTTTTTTTTATTTTTTTTAGACATAGTATCTTTTGAGCTTATCACCGTTGACCGGGTGGACAAAGGGATTGCCGTCCGTGTCCGCAAGCTTCATGGCTCCTCCCGATAGTATCTTCTCTGACCACATAAGGGCCGATCCAAACGGGTTCCCATTTTCTCTCCTGTGGGGTTGTCTCTCGGTAGGGGGCTTCACTTTCAACACTAAGTCACCCTCTTTGATGTCTCCGGCCTTGACCTTTATCAAACGCTCGGCCATCCGCCTCGGTAGGCTCGGGTGTGTTCCATGGCTTTTAGCCTTCTCTCACAAGGTGGCTAACTCATCATGCTTGCCGCGCAACCATTCTACTTCATTGACACTGTTTTCCAGAGGACCCTTAATGACGGGATTTCCAACTCCACCGGTAAGCACCGCTTCCATCCCGTAGGTTAAGGCAAAAGGAGTTTCTCCCCGTAGCCGTTCGACAGACGCTTCAGCAGCCCCAGAGTGCCAAGTGCGGCTTTTCGGGCCAATCACGACCACTGCGTGGCCATCTTCCCGGATGATCCGTTCGAGCGTCTTTATTAGCAAATTCCACGGCTCCATTAGTCTCGAGGTCTCGTACGGAGACGACTTGTGGCGAGTGATTTTGAAATCTCGACAAAGAACCTATCGCAGTCCCCTTCAAAGTGCGACCCATTATCGGAAATGATCTCGTTGGGCGCCCCATATCTGCACATTATGTTTTCTTTGATGAATTGGGCCACTTTTCTGGAAGTGAGGACCTTGTAAGACTTGGCATCTACCCACTTGGTGAAGTAGTCGATGGCTACTAGAACAAATTCATGCCCATTGCTCCCTGCCGGGGCTATTTTCCCTATCACGTCAATACCCCAAGTTGCAAACGGCCAAGGAGTCGTCATGCAGTACAGGTCATGAGGCGGGAGATGGTTGAGGTTGGCAAACCACTGGCACTTGTCGCATGCTCGGACGTGCTGGACACAGTCTGTTTCCATGGAAATCCAGTAGTAACCCATTCTGAGGATCACTTGCATCAGGGCTCTGGCATTCATATGAGGACCACAGGGACCATTGTGGACTTCGGTCATCAACTCTTTGGCCTTTTCTTGAGTGACGCACAAGAGGAGTGGTCCTTGGTACCGCTTCTTGTATAGGTTGCCTCCTAGAATGACATAATGGGAGGCCAACCTTTTCAGGGCTTGCAAGCTCTTGGCTCTGACACCTTCTTTTGGTCTACCCTCTTCGTCTCGAAAGCCGACTCTCCATCTTTGAGGAACCGGTAAATTTGATTGTACCAGGTTCCTTTATAGGCTCGGGTCCTGTGTCTACTTCACAACAGAAAGCTGGGGATTCTCTTCTACCTACTCGGAAGGGTTTTATGGCTTTTCCCTCGGGGATCTCTACCAATGAGGCTAGAGTAGCTAGGGCATCTGCGAATCTGTTCTTTTCCCTTGGCAAGTAGTGGAAGGTCACTTCTCTGAACCGTCCACCAACTCCTCCATATGGGCATGATACCGCTGCAAAGTTAGGGTCCACGCCTTCCACTTGTTGGAAACCTCGATTGATGATCGTGGCCGAGTCTTCATAAACTTCTAGCTCCTTGACATTCCTTTCTAAGGCAGCCTTCCAAACCAAAGAATGCAGGCTTCATACTCAGCAACATTGTTCGTGGCAGGGAAGTCAAACTTGAGGGCTATGGGTGTATGCTCGTCCTTGGGATCGACCAAGAGCATCCCGATACCGTTTCCTCTTTTGTTAGCGGCTCCGTCAAAGAACAATTGCCATCGGTTTTCGAGCTCGACCGCAAAGATCCCTTCATCCGGGAATTGGGGTTCGTGCCCTATGTCTTCATTACCGGGGAAAGTTTGCCGGAGTGGTCTCGACAACGCTTGACCCTTGATAGCCTTTCCGGTCACATAGTTGATGTTGTACTCGCTAAGAAGAAGGACCACTTTGCTAGACGCATCGAGAGGGAAGGCTTATCAAAGATGTATTTGATGGGGTCCATTTTGAGACCAAATTCACAGGTGGGCTTCGCATATAATGCTTCAACTTGCCGACTACCTGCACTCCCCCGCACAGTGTCTTTTTCACATGTCGAGTAATTGAGCTCACTTCCCCGCAGCCTTCCGGCCGACAAAGTAAATGGCGTTTTCTACCCGAGAGTCTTTCTTTTTCCCGAGCAAGCATAGCCCCAACCGCCGTATCGGACAAAGTGAGATAGAGCGTAAGAGGTTTCGTCTATGTGAGGGGCATAGCACGAGGGTGTACCAAGTATGCCTTGATCTCGGTCAAAAGCATCCCGGCATTCTTCGGTCCATTCTCGTGTCTACGTTCTTCTTCATGAGCTTGAAGATGGGCTCGCACATA
The DNA here is from genome assembly GCA_022495995.1 of Adenophora triphylla var. japonica. Classification (NCBI taxonomy): domain Eukaryota; kingdom Viridiplantae; phylum Streptophyta; class Magnoliopsida; order Asterales; family Campanulaceae; genus Adenophora; species Adenophora triphylla. The sequence continues at coordinate 166,325 of JAFEMH010005203.1, read as the reverse complement.
GTGGTCAATCGGTTGACGAAACGGCTAATGTACCGCAGCTTTTCCCATAAAGCTCTTGACTTACGTCCTGGGTCCGAGGTGGCCTCATATCCATAATGGCTTTGATCTTTTGGGGGTCAACTTCGATACCTCGCTCCGTGACCATATACCCAAGCACTTTTCCCCTTGTCACTCCGAAGGTGCATTTAGCAGGGTTTAGTCTCATGGAATGTTGTCTCAATCTCTCAAAGAACTTCCGCAGGTTCACAAAGTGCTGCCCGTCCTCGCCTTTGGAGTGGATTATCATGTCGTCTACGTAGACCTCGATCTCCTTGTGGATCATGTCATGAAAAGCGCGGTCGCCGCCTTTGGTATGTAGCCCGGCATTCTTAAGCCCAAATGGCATCACCGTATAACAAGCAAGTTCCCACGACGTGGTGAAGGCCGTCTTTTCTTGGTCTTCCGCGGCCATCTTGATCTGGTTGTATCCTGCAAAGCCATCAACGAAGGATTTGACTTCGTAGTTGGCAGTGGAGTCCACCAGGATGTCTATGTTTGGCAAAGGGTAATCGTCCTTGGGCCGGCCTTGTTCAGATCTCGAAATCCACACAAGCAGCCGCACCTTTCCATTGGCCTTGGTGACGGTCACAATATTGGACAACCATGTTGGATATTCGATGACTACGATGAATCCTACCCGGTAGCTTCCTCAATTTCTTCTTTGACCCGTAGAGACCATTCTCGCTTGATCTTCCTCGGCCGCGATCGGTTTAGCATATGGTGCTAGAGGGATTCTCGTGCTCTACTATCGAACCTGTCTAGCCCCCGCATATCCCCGTATGACCATGCAAACACGTCAACGTATTCCCCGAGCGCATCGATCCGCCCGTCCTGTTCATCCCCGGAAAAAGTTTCCGATCTCGTGTCTCTTTAGGTTCCTCGACGCACCCAAGTTCACACTTGTCAAAACCTCCTCGGCGGCTTGGGCCAGGTTTTCCTCTTTTCTCGAAACCCGCTTAAAGATTTCTTTAATATATTGTTCATTTAGTGTGTTTGCATCTTGTTCAAATGATTCATTATTAATCGTTGTTGAGTTTTGAGTTAATTTATCATTTGTTAAGTAGGCAATAAGAGGATACTCGTAAAGATCTGTCATTTCATTCAAAATAAGGGGAAAGATGACATCGATTACATTTTGAAAGTCCTCAAAGGCGTGAGGCATTCGGATGACTCGTAGGACTGGAATTCAAAGATTCCCGACTCGACCGAATGTACGCTACCGACTCTGGACCCTACACTACTTATTGACTCGAGGGTGGCTTGGCAAGGGTTGGACCGGGATCTCACTCCTTCTTGCCGTTGCCCTCGGGAGTAGCAAGCCTTGTCGCCGTTCTCATCCCGTGGATCATAATTGCCTTTGTTGACACCATTTCCATGGGAATACCGATCGTTCAGCGGAATCTCCTTTACGAACTTAACTTTATCCGTCGCACCTCCGGGGCAAGAGGGACCAGCTTGTGCTTTCGGCATCCGAGATACGCCTTTCTTCATCCCAAAAGTCTTCCGCCGGTTCACTCTTCTTTCCACCTTTTCCCAAACAGGGGGTCAGGGACCGATCCTCGGGAGTGGTAAGAGCCATTACAAATACATTATGCTCATCATGGGTGATGAAGGGTTCAAGAAACTTTCATTAACATGGCTTGTTTCACTTCAAACTCGCAGCCTTCATAAGTGAGCCTTTCTTCCGTAATCTTGACCATGGTTACCGGGTTCGATGTCATAGAAAAGCAGGCCGAGCTACGACAACATTAACAAAATCGCTCCGACTATGGGCCCAAACTGTCCTTCCATGGCGGCGGCGTTAATCAAATCTTTTCCACTTTCCTTGTAATTCAAAGATAAGGAACATTGAACTTCGTAATGTCTATGATCTGGATTTCCAAAGTTGGATCGCATTTGTCTCCCGAACTCGATCATGTTGACTCGATTGTTAGCCGGAAGAGGGTTCTTGACCACATTAGGACCCCGAGGTGGTTCCAACTTACCTTCTTCAATTAGGCGAGAGATCGGGAATTTCCAAGTAGGTGCAATCATTGGTGTTATGCCCATGATATTTGTGGAAGCGGCAATGTTTGGTTTCGTCCATTCTCGACATTAGGGTTTTACTGGGTTTCCAGTTTTCCAAAGGTCCGATGAGTCCTTCGGCTACCAAACCGTCAAAGACCTTCTCCAAGTGGCATTCCAAAATCTTCTGCGGTATAGAAACGAGGTCTCGGTTTCGCAACTACTTGGCTTGAATTGTCCCACTTTCTCATTCTCGATGTAATTGACGGCCGACCGTTTCTTTTCCCTTTATAGTGACAGCCGGGGCGTTTGACACTGGCGCTTTGTAGCGATAAGAGCTGGCTGATCCTTAGTTGAGGCTTTAGGCAGGATTGGAAGATCTCCATCTGTTCCTCTTCATTCAGTGGGGTCATCATTTCACTAAGCTTCCAGTTCCATCTCTTGTAAAATTCACTCACTGGCTCATCTGGGCGCTGTAGAGTGCCTTGTAGGTCATTCCTGCTGGTTTCCTAATTCAAATTGGCCTTATACTTCTCGTAAAGGCTTCCTTAATTTGGTCCTGTGGCTCGGGCTTACGGTTTTACGTGCAGGAACCATCTAAGAGCTAAACCCTTTAATGACAACCGAAAATGGTCGGCCATTTGCTGATGTGTACAGCCCTTGGCTCTCATGGCAAGAAGGTAGCTTTCAATATGAGTCAGGGGGACAATCGGTGCCGATGAATTTTTAAATCTGCGGCATCCGGAATTTTGGAGGAAGAGGGACAATCTTGCTAGGATCGCAATCTGATATGCCGCCTTTTTGGTGTTCAGTTCTCCGAACTTCTCCCGCATTGACTTAACTTGTTCCATCAACCAAGTCATGTTGGGGTCGGGGGCGTTTTCGACTCGAAGCAGGCTTGTCGGATTTGAGTGAAGGGGATTGTGGGTGGCACGGTGGTAGCCGGTATCATGGCTTGGGAGTCTTTAGAAGGGAAATAGGTGTAAACTTGGCCCGGTCCGGTGTTTCCCTGAGGCTGACCAGAAGCATAGGAATTAGGCTCATATTTGCAAGAGTAGGAAAAAGGAGCCTCGTGGGATCCTATTGGCAAGGTTGGGGGTGGAAGATCCGCGTGGCGGGCAAAGGGAGTTGAAAAGGTCACTTGATTGATTCTGAGGCCCGGAAGTCGCCTCGGGACGGCCCATACCGGGGAGAGGGAGCGAATCCCATAGGGTAATGCAGAGGCCGCATTACAGGGGATAGCCGTGGCGTTTGTTCTCTCGTTGGTAGGGAACAAAGCTGGGTCTTATCTGAGGAGGAGAGGGTGTTGGGACCCTAATGGCTTGGGATACCGGAAAAGGCTGAAAAGGGACAGTCTTTGGCAAAGGCTCATATGTGGATGGAGGAGGGCACTCGGTTATAGGCTAGAGGGGCCGAGATGGTTACTTACGGAGTTTCATCTTCTATCATAACCAAGGAAACATTGGGCTCTACCACTATCTCGGACCCCATGACGGCGTAGCGCATCAATGAGCATGGCCTCGCTGTTCCTCATGGGCCTTACGACTATTTTCCAAGGCTAAGGCTAGCTCTTCTTCCCTAGTCATGGTTACCCAAACCGCTTTTTTTTCGTCGAATCGGACATTCCGACTCTGGATCGACCAAACCGAGGATTCTCGCGAACCTGTCCGAGAATTCCCGCGCTAACAAGTCGCCGACCCGGTGTTCTCACCCACTTCTTTCTCGGCTAACGCGGGAAAGGGATAGGAAAGGTTTAGACTCGGGGTAGGTGTTTAGGAGTGAAGGCTCGTGCAATATGAAAAATTAGAATCTTCCAGCTTTACTTAAAACAGTGTCTTTTATTAATATCTATTTGGTTGGAAAAGGGGGTTTTCCCTTCTTTTTCGTAACTACTCTAGATCCTGGATCAGTGGGTTCCGTCACTACGTCTATAAGCCCCTCGTATTCCACCTGTATTTCGACCTCCCAGGGTGGACAGCCCCGGGCGAGGGTCCTATAGGGCACGCGGATCCCACCGACCGAGAGTAAAGAACGCTCCTAATGGGTCTAGCGGGTCATAGGAACTTTCAACGCACGAGCGATGCGGATTATAGTCAAGGCAATACCGAGAAAGTCTCGTCTTTCTGCCTTGATAGGATTTTGGCAGAATTTCGCTTGAGCGAATGACGTTTTGACTTTCGGTAATGTCCGAGAATATAATAGGCATGGGTCGGGCGGCAAAAGCCGGATGACACAGTGTCACATTGAACTTCGTTGCATACGCCGGGTGTGAGTTAGAATCGAAGTCAATGCCGGGTTAAGATCTTGCCAATTTTTCCTTGTCGGAATTTTAGCAGAGCTTCGCTTGAGCGAAAGATCTTTTGATTTGTTGGCAAAGACTAGGTCTTGACTCTTACGCATTCCGTGCAGGTCAAAGTCAATAGTCAATGTCGGAGTTGAGATCTCGCCAATTTTTCCTTGTCGGAATTTTGGCAGAGTTCTTCTTCCGTTATGAACTAAGGCTTGACCTTTACGAGGGTATACAACTGGGCTATATGACACGGACTAGACCAAAAACCAACCAAAAGTCACGGTTTTTTGAAACGTGTGACACGGACTGTGCATTGGTCGACACTGGCTGCCATGGGAAGGTTGGGATGATTCCGTGCGCGCCCGGAAGCATCGTAAGGCTGTCCGTGATCGCACTGGAACCACCCTCGGGTTTGAAGGACGTGCGTGCAAAGTGTACAGGATATATCAGGTGCGCGTAGTGTGCGGTCTCCTAAAAATGTTCCTTTTTGAGTTAAAACAGAGATTTTCAGAAATGTGTTTTAAAGGAATGATTTTCGGGACGGGTAGAATGCAACTCATAAGCACGTAAATTTTCTCGGGAGCCCTGGGCCCCATCATGGAGCTGAGTAGCCCCAAGCTGCTAGGACTGCCAGATTAACCATGATTTTTCCTGGTGGAATTGCCACTGAGGTCGCCCGATCAGAATCCAAGGAGGATTGAACCGTACGACTGCATGGATCAATTTTCCAGGTTCCACTCCTTTTGCTATTTTTTCGGGTTGTTTCCCGTTTCAAAGTATGCACAGATTCCAAGATGCAAATGATGCAATGCATGGTAAAGAAAGCAAGCATGATTAATGAAATCGGCGACGGGAGTCTAACCCGCTCAAAGGGAAAAGCTTTCTTTCTATTTTTTTTCGAAAAAGTGATACCGGTACGTGGGATTGTTAAACCACCGGTTATCCCAACTCCCACATCAGAGAGTGTACAGGAAAGGCAAGTGGTTTCCACCTATATACCGGGTATCGATTTTTTGTTTTGAAAAATAAAAGCTTTTCTCCTTTGGGATGATTCCCCAGCGGAGTCGCCAAACTGTGAATGTGTGCCCAAATTTTTGTTTGTTGGATTCACGCGAGTTTGAAGACATCCGGTTTAATTTGAAAAACGGAGTCGCCACGCCATTTTGATTACCTCAAAACTTTGAAAAAAAGGTTTTATGGGTTCGAAGGTTAAGTTACCCCTTGGAAAGAACGTTTGGCGTTCACCCAAGGTGCCTTGCCGGAGCAAGTCTCCCATGATTTCATTAATCGTGCTTGCTTGCGTGCTTTCTTGTGTGCATGTGTTTGAAAATAAGGAGGGAATGTCCCAAGTCGTCTTCCGGACGTACAAACCATTTGTTGGTTGTCGCTCGGGATTTCTTGGATTTTATGTATTCGGGATTATGATCCCGCCCTCATCTTGGACTTGTGATCATCGCATTTTTTTAGACCTTGGGACTTGCGTGATCGAGAGAATGACTCTCTTTGTAGTCAAAGATGAGGTTCTTTAGAAAAGGAGGGTCCTTAGCCCATCAATCCTACACTTTAAGATGGTCGAGCTTGTATAGATGCTTCATACTCACCTTAAGTGATAATCGGAGATATAGGGTTCGAAGGTGTCCCTTTTCTAAAGAGATTATGAAACCTTTATGGAAGGAACGATGTAAAGATAGGATCTTTTACACCGGTTCGTTCCTAGGTTGCTAATGAGGGAATGGGGGAAATGTATGTAAAAATGACACTTTAATGCAAAGATGACATTTTTGGGTTGCAAATGATGCACTTGATTCAAAAAAATGATCTTTATTGCAAATGATGCATAAAGATATGATTTTTATGCAAATGATGCATTTTTGAAGAAATTGGCATTCGTTATGCAAATGATGCATAAAGATTGCATTTTGAAAAGCATATGATGCTAGTTTATGGTAAAGACGTGGTCTTTAAAGCAAATGATGCTTGGAAAAAGGATTTTGGATGCAAAGGATGCATTTTGATTGAAAAGATTTGATTTTTATATGCAAAGGATGCATAAAGATGACATTTTTATTTGAAAATGGGGGTTTAGGTACAAAGGATGCACCTTTATGGGGAAAGATTACATTTTTATGACAAATGATGTCTAATGCATGCAAAAGGGGAGGGGGAATATGAAGATATGATCTTTAATCTACCAAGTCCCAAGCAATATAAAGGTAATGCAATGAGCAATTTATAAAGCAATTAGGATGCGAGGTTAGGGCGTGCGAGGTTACCAATGGCTTCCTTCTTTTTCGGGCGGAGCTAGGAGGAGAGGTTGATCTTGGATCTTCAAGGAGGAGGGAGGGAGCTTCTTGGCCTTCTTCTTCACCTTCTTGAACATCCAGCAGTATTCTTCACGTATTAGGAGTGTTTGTGAGTGATTTGTTGTGTCAATTGTGTGTTAAAATGGGTATAGGAGGGCTCTATTTATAGGCAGTCTGGATAAGGCTAATGAAGCCTTGCGGCTAAGGACAGCGAGCTAATGCAGCCGTGCGGCATTATCCACAATGACTCAGCATTCTAGAACCATGCAAGGTGGCATTATTCTAGAACCTTTCCTCCTAATTAAGAAAAACGTGTTTCTTAATTAGGAAGGATCCCCTTCAGCCCTAAATTAATTAAAAACAGTTCCGGAATGTTTCCGGAACACTAGGAAGGTCCGGGGAATTACCGAAAAACTTACCGAAATTGCCGGAAAATTTAACCGGAAGGCATGAGCCAGATTTGGGTACTTACAACTATACCTCTAATGACAGCATTAGGATCGACCTCTCCTCTACCCAAGGCGAACACTTGACCTTGCACTCTATCCTTGGGTTTCCCTTCGATGTCTCTCTTTACTCCACCACCTTGTCCCCCTTGACCGCTACCCGAAGCTTGCTTCCTTTGCCACTTGGGACAATTCTTCCGAAAATGGCCTGTTGCCCCACATTCTAAACATTTTCCTTGCTTGCTCCAACACTTATCCTCTGAATGTCCTGGCTTCTTACAATATCCACATAATGTTCCAAACTGACCCGGAGTCGAACGGTTTGTTGAAGCCACCACATTTCCTCCTCTACCTATTTCCGAAGCTGATGTCCTTGGCTACCCTCTATTCTGTCCAGAACCTTGACCTTGGAATCTATTTCTACTCCCACCCTCAAATTTACCACGATGCTCCTCTATATAATTCTCAATCTGGTACGCCATATTCACGGCCGCTTGGAAGTTGGCGAAGTCATGCGTCAATAACTGCTTCCGGAACTCCACCCTTAAGCCTTTCACGAACCGGTAGATCCGCCTCTCTTCCTCCGGTACCAAATGGGGACAATATCGGGCTAACTCCGTAAACTTGACTGAATATTGTGCTATATTCATTGTCCCTTGCTCTAATTTCAGAAACTCAACCTCCTTCTTATCTCTAGTAACCATTGGAACGAAATGATCTCAAAACTTGCGGGTGAAATTCTCCCTAGTCTGCGGTGTCAGATCCCGATCCCAACCATCCTTCACTACCTGCCACCAGTGCTCAGCGGGTCCTTCCAACTTGAAAACAGCGCACCTTACCTTTTCTGCATCCGAGCTCTCCATTGCCGCCAAAACCTTATTCATAGCTTCAAGCCATCTTTCCGCCTTCGTCGGATCCGGATCTCCATTGAAACTAGGGGGAGACATCTTCACAAATTTCTCTAGGCCATGGTGCCCCTGCCTACCTTAAGTTCTTTGTTGTGCCCTACCTTGGTTCTGATTTGCCATATTCTGAAGAAATACTCGGAACATGTCAATCATTTCTGCATTCGGATTACCAACATTTCCTAAAGCCTGATCCTGATCTCCATCATTACCCGCCATTAGAACAAACTCCTGCATTAAACACTTGGCGTCAGTTATCAAACACTCTCACTCAGCTAGACTCTACCCGAGAACTCTAACCGAGCTCTGATACCAACTGTGAGGACCCCGTCCCGAAACCTAACACGTGTCCCGAGCTGGAGCGTCCCCAAACTAACTCAAATCACCTAATATTTTAAAACTTTGATTTAACTTTCAAACATAAATAATTAATATAACCATTTTAAAATAACTCCACTCCTCTCCACATTAGAGGAGGAGTTGACCAACTTTGAAAGTATTCATCTGTTTTAGTTACAAAAGATTGTGGTTATAACGTAGAAATTTAAAGTTTATAAATTCAAACTCCATAAAGGAATTATACCAAAATACACCTTCTACGCCAACTTATACATACCCCGACAATCTCCAAAATCACTTCCAAACTCCTCTCCGCCCTTACTTGGCCGGTTCGCCTGTCTCGGGATCTAAAAACATTAAAGGGAGAGGGGTGAGAATAAATCTCAGCAAGCTATTATGAATGCAGCAATATGCCAAATAAGATGCAACACATAACAAGTTGCATATAATACATTGGAAAAGCTGTAAACACTTTACATTACCTTGGTTTACCTTTTTCCCGTCTGAACAATAGTCGTACAACATTGGATATAAAATTCCAATCTTAGGTGAGCTACTTAAGCAATACTCATATCTTATAAGACCCATTTTTCAGGGAACCATATAAGATAGTTTCAACTCTGTAAGGCTTTTGGCTCAATACAGATGCTATAACCCCGACTTGTGGCCACAGGAGGGGACGGTCACAGATATAACATAATCCGATCACATTAGGTCACACTTCCATAATTGATTGTATTATGTTATACCCCAACATCAGCTGATTAAGACAATATCAAGCACATAATAGTTACTTGAAATATAATCCACAAAGGGGATACACAATATAGTCACATGGTAAAATATACTCATGTTCAACCAATATCATAGTGCAACATTTATTTAACACACTATGCATAGTATAATCAATGAATATGAACTCAAATAGGCAATAAGGTATCATCAACCCACCCTACATAGTCATCATACAACAATACATGGCCTCTATAAAGGTCCAAGTTAAATCTACCAAGTTGGAGTCACATTTGTCAAGTTGCCAAACTAGGCTGCCAAGCGTTTTCCAAGCAATATTTAAAGTACTTTTCCTATTCCATTTTGATCACTTAAGATGTCATTGTGTAGCCAAAGTATTCTACTTTAATCTAGGTTAAAGAGATTTCATTTTGGTTCTAGTTTGAATAGGTTTAAACATCTCCAAAGTTGGTCCAAAGTCACCAGGCCAGGGCACGACTCGTGCCCCTTTGGCCTTTCTCAGATTCATGCGTCCCCTGGCAAGCACGACTCATTATTTCCACAGGGCACGACTCGTGCCTGAGGGCACGACTCGTGCTATTCAGCCTTAAGTTGATCAGAACGATTTGACTCCAATTCCAAGAGTCGTATCCACGAGTTGGCCATGGGCACGACTCGTGCCAGTGGGCACGACTCGTGCCACGGCCAAAAACAGGTAGCAGTAGCAGATTTCCTTACGAATTCCCAAGAACCAACACTTGTACCAAGCTTCTTCTAATTAGTGAACCTAAAAGGGATTTCTAACTTCACCACTCTCATACTAACTCATTCCTAATCACATAAGATCGATTTAATCTATTTAATGCTTAGTTGTTTTACCCCTTAAACCACCCATTTCATATTTAACCTTGTTACTTCCATTTAAACCATTCTCTTGTTTCTTTCTCAACTTCCATGAACCTAAACCTTACATCTAAGGTCATTAAACATTTCTCTACACCAAGAAAGGTTCCCAAGCACTCAACCAACAATATGATAACAATAACAACATCCAATAGATCATGAACATTTAATGAAAGGAAGGGTCATAATAACTCACCTTAGAATTATAGGATGGAATGAGGATCTTCTTAGCTTGATAAACTCTCCTAGTTGTCCCAAACACGAAAGTACAATTAGATTGGAAAATGGAGAAGGATTTAACTTGGAAATAATTTGGAAGGAAGGTTTCTAGAAGAGAGATTCCATGGATAGAATGGAGGAGAATGAAGAAGATGAGGGAAGGGTGAGGAGGTCAATGAAGAGGGTGAGGGAAATAGGGGTAGGAGTATGGTCTCCCATACTCCAATTAATTAAGTCTTTCAATAATATGCCAACAAGCCCTCCAAGTTCTAAGGTATTAAAACTAAACCCCTTACTCAAAATCTTTACCCCACACACCTTAACCTCAATTCCATTTTATCTATTTTCTATCATTATATTCCCCCCAAGAACTTTATTTTATTTCACAATCATCTCATCCTAATATAAGAAATCAAGGATATATAATGAACACATAATATTAACAATAATATTAAAAGCATATAATATGATGCTAAAATAGTGCCTAAGGTTAGGGTCGTTACATCGGTGTTTGGAGGGATCCCGTTCACTTGGGTCTGCTCCTCGTTAGTAACACTTGCAAATTGACCGTCTTCCATTGGAATTCAAGAATTGCAGTTCAACGAAATTTTCAATTACCCAGAATTGCAAACGGCTGAAACAACAACTTTTCGGCCAAAATCACATTATTTCGGTCAAATGTAAGACATGTTTAACTTGCCACAAACAAAGTTCAATTGTGATTGCTAAAACACCCATTTTTGCGGCCAAAACAATTTTTCCAGGCAAAGATTTGCAGATTCCGGCCAAAATAAAACAGAGCAAAATAGAACAGCGTTTTTTCGGCCAAATTTAAGATTTATCCAGCGGAAAAAATGGCTTCAAGCGAGCTTTTTCCAGGCCAAACAAAGGGCGTTTGAATTGATTCTCGGCAATGAAACCAAACTGATGATGCAAAAATGCCGAATCAGCCCAAATCCAAGCGATCGGTAGTACTCTGACGATTGCTTAGCCTGAAAATAAGACAAAACACGTAAACTAAGCAGGGGCTTCACCGGCGAAGGCCCTCCGGCGTGAGAGTAATTTCATGATTTGTAGAGAGAGAAACTAATTTGACAGAGTTTCAGGTAATAAAAGTAACGTACCAGAATATGGAAATTATGGCTTGTATTTATAATGATGGATTGGTAGAATTCATGTTGAACTTGGACTGTAAAGAGATAAGGTATAATCCTAGGAGGATTATATCTGTAAGAGAGTCCTTATTTGACTTGAATTGATGTAGGAGGGTACAATCCTGATTGGATTATAACTGCTTAGTCCTTGTTGAAATAGGATTACAAGGTCTGCTCTACAGGAAAGTCGAGATGCACAAATTCCTTATCTCGTCATATGCGGATAGGCCGAGATGAATGAATTCCTTTCCTCGTCATATGAAGATATGCCGAGATGAATAAATTCCTTACCTCATCATATGAAGATATGCCGAGATGAATAAATTCCTTTCCTCGTCATATGAAGATATACTGTAACGACCCTAACCCTAGGCACTAATTTAGCATTCCATTATATGCATTTTTTATTATTTGTTGACTTTAGGTGCTCATATGAAGATATGTTGTAACGACCCTAACCCTAGGCACTAATTTAGCATTCCATTATATGCATTTTTTATGGAGAGTTAGGATGGTTGTGAAATAACTTTAAAGCCTTAGAATTTAATTGGAGATAAAATAAAGTAGTATGGTGGAGTTATAATAAAATAAATAAATAAAATATTATGAGTGGGTGAGGTGCCTTTGTATAAAGGATAAGAAGTTGAGGTGTTAGATGTATTTTCTTAGACATTGAGGGGCTTAATTGAAAAGTTGATTATTTAATTATGTTAGTCAAAAAGGGAAGCATGGGAGGTCATGTCTTCTTACTTTTTCCCATCACCTCCTCCCTTAACCTCCCCATTCTCTCCTTCTCTTCTTCTTACTTTCTCCATTTTCTCCATGGAAAATCTCCATGGAAATTCTTTCCTAAACATTTCCTTCCAAAATTTATAATAAATCCAATCCTTCTTCATTTGATGATCCGATTGTACATTCTTGTTCGTGGCGGCGAGGGGAGCGCATCAAGCTAGAAAAATCGTAGTTTCATCTCATATTGCTAATGTAAGTTATTATGATTTCCTTCTAATAATTGCTCATTTTATGTGTTAATGAACATTTAGTGAAAAGGAAAAGGATTTTGGTATATTTGAATAATGTTATTTGAGTAAAATGGGTTATTTAAGGTTGAATTGATTTTAAGTTATGAGATGATGGTCTAAGTTGAAGTAATGAGGGTACAATGAGTGTAAGATGTTAATGACTTTAATGGAGTTAGTATATGTGGTTATATACATATTACTTTGATTTGGGAGATGTTATGAGTATATCTCAATGGGGTTGAAAGAAGTAGAAAAGGATTGGGTAGGCTTTTAATGGTGTGAGTTATTATGACCTTCCTTCAAATTAAATGTCATGAAACATTTGATGTTGTTATTGTTTATTATAATTGTTGTTTGATGCTTTGGAACCTTTCTTGGAGTAGAGAAATTTTTTAATGATCTAGATATAAGATTGATGTTCATGGAGGTTGATAAAGAAGAAAGAGTATGGTTTGAATGGAGATAGAAAGGTTAAATATGAAATGGGTAGTGTAATGAGTAAAACAACTAAGTATTAAATGGGTTAAATCTATCTTGTGTGATTAGGAATGATTTAGTATGATATTGGTGAAGTTAGTAAACCTTTTTATGTTCACAAAACAGAGGAAACTTGGTTTGGGATCAACTTGGTGTAGCTATTGACGAAATTGCGGTTACATTACAGATTACGGGCTCAGGTCACGAGTCGTGCCCTGTGGCACGAGTCGTGCCTGAGGATGGGATGAGTCGTGATCAATGTTAAGCCTAAGTCGTGCCATGCTAGGGACGCCTGAATCTGGAGGAGGTCAAATGGGCACGTGTCGTGCCCTGGCCTGGTAACTCTTGACCATTTTCCAAGCTGTTTAAACCCAATTTAACTAGGATATAAATGAACCCTCTTTCACCTAGATTAAAGTAGAATACTTGGGCTACACAATGACACCTTAATTGGTTAAAATGGAATTATGGAAGTAGTTTAAATATTGTTCGGAAGATGGTTGATAAGCTTGATTCGTAACTTCATCAAAGTGGTTCAAACTTGGGAATTTGATCTTGAACTTTTATTATGGTTATTCAAGGGTGTATAATGACTACGTATGATTGGTTTATGGTACATGGTGACCTTACTTGCTCCCACATCCTTGGTGGTTAGTTCGAATAGTGTTGAAGCTATAGGTTACACTATTGCGTTAGTTAGAAATGTTTATGTATCACATTGTGGCATTGTTATCCCAATTGTGGAATTATTGATTATGTGGATATCTTGACATTTTAAGTGTGGATTATTTGGCATATTGTTATATTGTATTCCAAGTGTGGATTATCTGGCATATTGTTATATTGTATCCCAAGTGTGGATTATTTGGTTATATTGTTACCTTACTTGAATTCATATTCATTGATGGTATTATGCATAGTGTATTAAATGAATGTTGCACTATAGTATTTATTTAACATGAGTATACATTACCATGTTGTTATATTCTCATCCCTTTGGTGGATTTTATTTCAAGTATCTATTATGTGCTTGAACGTGTTTATATTATATGTGATTCGGGGGTATAATGGAATTCAATCAATTATGTTCTATAAGTGATTGAAGGTTCATCATACCTGTGACCGTCCCCTCTGTGGCCACAGAGTGGGAGTGCAAGCTTCTGTAATGAGCCAAAAGCCTTACAGTCAGCTGCGATTTTATGGAGTTAGGTGGAATGCTTCTGTATTAAGCCAAAAGCTTTACAGATAGCGGCGATATTATATGATACTCTGAATAAGGGTCATATAAGTATCTTCTTTCCTTATATGGATCTCTGAGGTATGAGTCCTATAAGCGGTGAATGTGCATGGGGGCAGTTCACCAAAGAGCGGAGTTTTACTCCCACATTGTACGACATATTGTTCAGACGGGAAAGGTAAAATGAGGTAACGTAAGGTATTTACCGCTTTAATAATGTGTTATGTCTAACCCTGCTATGTGTTGCATCTTGTTTGGCATCTTGCTGCATTCATAATAGCTTATTGAGATTTATTCTCACCCCTTCCCCTTTACTGTTTTAGATCGTGCTGAGATAGGTGACCTGAACCAGTGAGGTCGGGGTTAAGAATTTGGACTTTTGCTTTTGGGACTTGTCAGGTTAAGTATATGAGTTGATTGTCTGGGCGTATTTATTAAGTATTACTCTTTTGAGAAGTTGTATATAAACTCTTTTGTAAAACAAAGTTATTTGTGGGTTTTCGATGTAATTAATCAGATTACGGTTTATTGAAGTTGTAGTTGAAATTCCTCCAAGTGGAGATATTATTAGTTGGTTTATTTTGACTGTTTGAGGATTGGTTTTCTTGTAAGGTGAAATAAAAGTTTTAAAAATTTAAGATGGTTTTCTTAGTTTGGGCTTCTCAAGCTCGGGGCACGCGTTAGGTTCCGGGTTGGGGTGCTCACAGTTGGTATCAGAGCTTAGTTTAGAGGTCAAGGGTATATGTCTAAACTAAGGGGGAGTTTGTGGAAATTGATGCCGAGTGTTTAAATGTAGGAGTTTGTTCTAATGGCCGAAAGCAATGATGACCAGCGAAGGGTTCCAGAAAATGAAGGAAATATAGGGACAGGTGGAATTCAAAATGAGGAGATGATAAATTTATTCAGGATGTTTGTACAGAATATGGAAACTCAAGGGTCAGCTCTGAATCAACCTAAAGGATGTCAAAGTGATGAATTGAAAAGGTTTGTGAAGATGAATCCATCGAGCTTTAATGGAGATCCGAATCCATTAAAGACAGAAAAATGATTAGCAGAAATGAACAAAATCTTTGAGGTTATGGAGAGTCTCAACGAAGAGAAATTTAGATATGTCGTTTTCAAACTTTAAGGTCCAGCTGATCAGTGGTGGCAGATTTTGAAGGAAAGTTGGGAGCGGGATCTTACGCCCCAGACTTGGGATAAATTCACCCAGCAGTTCGGGGATTATTTCGTTTCAATGGTTACAAGGGACAAGAAGGAGATCGAATTCTTAGGACTAGAACAAGGGAACATGAAGGTGGATCAGTATTCAGCCCGGTTTGAGAAATTGGCTTGGTGTTGCCCTCATTTCGTATCGCATGAAGCGAGAAGAGTTCATAGATTTGTAAAAGGTTTAAGGGTTGAGATTAGGAAGAAATTATTGATTGATAACTTCACCAATTATCAGACAGCCGTAGATAGAGCATATAAGAGCGAAAATGACATTGAGAAAAATAGTGAAAGATCCGGAAGTGGGGTTAGAAATAAACCAAAGTATCTAGGACAAGGATCCAAAATCACCAGAGGAAAACCAAGAGCTTCAACTTCAGGAGTGTGAGAGGGGAACTTGTTATAGCTTCTTCGTCTAGGCCAATATCCAAACAGTATGGGATGATTTGTAAATTTTGCAAGAGGATTGGACATACCGAAGATCAGTGTTGGAGTAAGCAAGGCAGGTGTATTAATTGTGGAGCAATGGGACACTTTAGGAGGAATTGCCCAAGGTTGCAGCGGGGACGAGCTTCAAGCAGCGGTCAGCTGGGTGGACAACAAAGAGGTGGTACCAAAAGAGATAATGAAGGGGAATCAAAAGAGAAGGTCTAAGGTCGAGTATGTGTTTCGGGTCTAGGAGAGATAGATCCCTCAGAGGTTACTAGAGGCATATTACCTGTCTCAAAGTTAGGGGTCATATTTTATAGATCCTGTTTCATATCAATTATGTTTGGCATCACATTTTGCTTCTATGTGGCATACATTGCTTGAGATTTGTTTTATGTGTTAGAGGTTTCTACTCTTATGAGAGACTACCTTGAATCTTATTTGGTTTACCACGATGATGATGTGGTTATAGCTGGGCATGTATTGCCAGTTGATTTGGTATGATTACCGATTTGTAATTATGAGATATATTTGACCTGGATGGTTAAGTAGTTATTGTGCATTGGTAGATGATCATAAGAAGTGAGTCTCCTTTTCTATGCCTAATTTGATTATATTGGTATTTAATATAGATAAACCTTTATATGGTATTCTTGTTATATATGCGTTAAAGGCAGAAAATTTTGGGTAAAAGTGTGAAGGGTATTTGGTATGTGTTAGACTTGAGTAAGGAGTCCTTCTAAAAATTTTATGTGCTAGTTGTGAGTAGATGGTAAATATGCTTCCATCGGAGTATCCCATTTGTTGGTTCTGAGTATGATAAGCAGAATTTTAATCCTTATTTTGTTGGCTTTATGGCAGTTATGATTGATGACTTCTATGTTTTATTAAAGTTTCGGAAAGATCATGAAAATCGTTTGAGAGTGGGTTAATGATTCCTTGTGAGAAGTCCTTGAATACAAATTTTAGCTAGTGTGAGTTGGCTTGAGAAGATTCCAAATTTCGGGTTCTATAGTCTTAAGCTTGGATGTTACCATAGATCTTGCGAGGATTGTGTCCGTGATCTTTAGGGTTGGTAAGTGCTACCGAAGGAATTTTTAGAGAATTCTTGAGAATTATAAAATCATTGATTTAGTTAACTTTAAAGGATATATAAATGGTGTAGGATGTAATAAGGGTGAATCATATCGGTAGAAATGGAGAATAGATTAACTATAGATCCGATCCTTACCTTACCTAGTGGATGTGATGACTTTTGTGTATTTTAAGTGCGTATTAAAGAAAGATTAGGTTGTGATATTATGCGAAATGGGAAGGTGATAGCGTATGCTTCGAGGAAGTTAACTTAGATAAAGCGGAATTTTCTATCCTCTATTCGGAAGTGGCTGCAATTATTTTGCGTTATTTAAGTGGGAACCTTATCTTTTTGAAGCTCCATTTGAGATTTGTTACCGATCCTAAGAGTTTGAATAATTTAGTTACTCGAAAAGAAGTGATTAGAAGACTATCCAGATTCTTGAAGAATAGGTTGTGTGTTGTGTGATGGACTTCCTTTCAACTTGAGGAGTTTAATTAACCTTAGTGCGTTGTGTATAATAGCAGTTTTAATTTAGCATTGAAGTGGTACTGTATGAAGCTTTGTATGGAAAAATCATTTGCATGATCCCTCGTTGTTTGGTGTTCTTTAACTAATGTGGATTAAGTGGATTTGACTTATGCGGGAGAACCGTTGAGAGTTATTAGAATTGTAGTTTAGGGAATTGAAATTCTAGAGTATTCAGGTTGTGAAAATGTATATAAGAATCAAACCATTGAGGAAACTACTTGAAAGTTGTAATTTGAAATACGTGAGAGGTAATTTTTTTTATTTGATCATTAAGGTAAGCAAGTTTAAAATTCGGGGCGAATTTTCTTTAAGGGGGAGTGAATGTAACGACCCTAACCCTAGGCACTAATTTAGCATTCCATTATATGCATTTTATATTATTTGTTGACTTTAGGTGCTCATATTATATCTTTGATTTTTATGGAGAGTTAGGATGGTTGTGAAATAACTTTAAAGCCTTAGGATTTAATTGGAAATAAAATAAAGTAGTATGATGGAGTTATAATAAAATAAATAAATAAAATATTATGAGTGGATGAGGTGCCTTTGTGTAAAGGATAAGAAGTTGAGGTGTTAGATGTATTTCCTTAGACTTTGAGGGGCTTAAATGGAAAGTTGATTATTTAATTATGTTAGTCAAAAAGGGAAGCATGGGAGGCCATGTCTTCTTACTTTTTCCCATCACCTCCTCCCTTAACCTCCCCATTCTCTCCTTCTTTTCTTCTTACTTTCTCCATTTTCTCCATGGAAAATCTTCATGGAAATTCTTTCCTAAACATTTCCTTCCAAAATTTATAATAAATTCAATCCTTCTTCATTTGATGATCCGATTGTACATTCTTGATCGTGGCGGCGAGGGGAGCGCATCAAGCTAGAAAAATCGTGGTTTCATCTCATATTGCTAATGTAAGTTATTATGACTTCCTTCTAATAATTGTTCATTTTATGTGTTAATGAACATTTTTGTGAAAAAGAAAAGGATTTTGGTATATTTGAATAATGTTATTTGAGTAAAATGGGTTATTTAAGGTTGAATTGATTTTTAGTTATGAGATGATGGTCTAAGTTGAAGTAATGAGGGTACAATGAGTGTAAGATGTTAATGACTTTAATGGAGTTAGTGTATGTGGTTATATACATATTACTTTGATTTGGGAGATGTTATGAGTATATCTCAATGGGGTTGAAAGAAGTAGAAAAGGATTGGGTAGGCTTTTAATGGTGTGAGTTATTATGACCTTCCTTCAAATTAAATGTCATGAAACATTTAATGTTGTTATTGTTTATTATAATTCTTGTTTGATGCTTTGGA
The DNA here is from genome assembly GCA_022495995.1 of Adenophora triphylla var. japonica. NCBI lineage: Eukaryota > Viridiplantae > Streptophyta > Magnoliopsida > Asterales > Campanulaceae > Adenophora > Adenophora triphylla. The sequence goes on along the minus strand of JAFEMH010005203.1, from coordinate 147,699 downwards.
ACCTATATTGGAGTAGAGAAATTGTTTAATGATCTAGATATAAGATTGATGTTCATGGAGGTTGATAAAGAAGAAAGAGTATGGTTTGAATGGAGATAGAAAGGTTAAATATGAAATGGGTAGTGTAATGAGTAAAACAACTAAGTATTAAATGGGTTAAATCTATCTTGTGTGATTAGGAATGATTTAGTATGATATTGGTGAAGTTAGTAAACCTTTTTATGTTCACAAAATAGAGGAAACTTGGTTTGGGATCAACTTGGTGTAGCTATTGATGAAATTGCAGTTTTGTTCTGAATTTTGGGCTCAGGTCACGAGTCGTGCCCTGTGGCACGAGTCGTGCCTGAGGATGGGACGAGTCGTGATCAATGTTAAGCCTAAGTCGTACCATGCTAGGGACGCCTGAATCTGTAGGAGGTCAAATGGACACGAGTCGTGCCCTGGCCTGGTAACTCTTGACCATTTTCCAAGCTGTTTAAACCCAATTTAACTAGGATATAAATGAACCCTCTTTCACCTAGATTAAAGTAGAATACTTGGGCTACACAATGACACCTTAATTGGTTAAAATGGAATTATAAAAGTAGTTTAAATATTATTCGGAAGATGGTTGATAAGCTTGATTCGTAACTTCATCAAAGTGGTTCAAACTTGGGAATTTGATCTTGAACTTTTATTATGGTTATTCAAGGGTGTTTAATGACTACGTAGGATTGGTTTATGGTACATTGTGAGATTACTTGCTCCCACATCCTTGGGGGTTAGTTCGAATAGTGTTGAAGTTATAGGTTACACTATTGCGTTAGGTAGAAATGTTTATGTATCACATTGTGGCATTGTTATCCCAATTGTGGAATTATTGATTATGTGGATATCTTGATATTCCAATTGTGGATTATTTGGCATATTGTTATATTGTATCCCAAATGTGAATTATCTGGCATATTGTTATATTGTATCCCAAGTGTGAATTATTTGGTTATATTGTTACCTTACTTGAATTCATATTCATTGATGGTATTATGCATAGTGTATGAATGATGCACTATAGTATTGATTTAACATGAGTATACATTACCATGTTGTTATATTCTCATCCCTTTGGTGGATTTTATTTCAAGTATCTATTATGTGCTATATATGTGATTCGGGGGTATAATGGAATTCAATCAATTATGAATTTGTTCTATAAGTGATTGAAGGTTCATCATACCTGTGACCGTCCCCTCTGTGGCCATAGAGTGGGAGTGCAAGCTTCTGTATTGAGCCAAAAGCCTTACAGTCAACTGTGATTTTATGGAGTTAGGTGGAATGCTTCTGTATTAAGCCAAAAGCTTTACAGATAGCGGAGATATTATATGATACTCTAAATAAGGGTCATATAAGTATCTTCTTTCCTTATATGGATCTCTGGGGTATGAGTCTTATACGTGGTGAATGTGCATGAGGGCATTTCACCAAAGAGCGGAGTTTTACTCCCACGTTGTACGACATATTGTTCAGACGGTAAAGGTAAAATGAGGTAACGTAAGGTGTTTACCGCTTTAATAATGTGTTATGTGTAATCCTCTGTAGATACCCCATTCTGAACACATCGGATCTTATTTATACCACTCTAAGTCTCGCTTTGAGTCAAGAAGTAGAAATCCACCATTTCGTCATGTTTCGTTAAGTTTTGACTAACCACCGTTAGTTTGGGACTAAACTGCATACGAGATAACGGGGAAAGGACAAAACTGTCCACAGACAATGATATCTCGCGCGGAATGGCGTGTCTCGCGCGAGATATTGTCCCTCTGCAGCATGCAGATGATAGTTTCATCGTCGATTTCAACCTCTTTTCGAGATAAAACTTCATCCATCCGGCCAACCAATGATCTTGGGAGTCTGGAACCTTCTTGGAGTGTTTTACCTCTCCACTTCTACATCCTCAACGCCTATAAATACTTGGTAACTTCCAAGGTTCAAGGGACCACGCAATTCCACAATTCATACACATTTTACTGATTTCTCTCCTTGAAAGATTCCTGTAAAATCACTCTATAATCACCTCATAGTTTGTTTGTCAACCTTGTTGATAAACAAACATCAAGATCCAAGTCAAAGGACTGAGGCGAAGCTCTGTCTGTCTCAAGATTCGATTCTAAACTTGAGTCGAAACTCTGCCCAAATCACCTCACGCAAGGTAACCCCTAAATCCCTTTCTAATTGATAGTTAGAGTGGTATAAATCCATTGAATCTAGGATCGGTCTAGAGCCTCCCCAAATCATGGTGACGGTCTCGAAGCAATCGATCCTACATTCCGTTTAACCCCGTTAAATGGATCTTTATTTGTTTTTCTCTTATTTGAAATCTTCTTCTCCTTTAGAAAACCTCTCTTTTCTTTAGAAAGACCAATCTCCGAATTGGGTGGAATTGATGCTCCTTGACCTACCCATTCCATAACCTAAGCCCCGAACCCAAATCTCCTTTCAAAAAATGATTTTCCTATGTTTTCCAAACGAATAATATAGGTGGCGACTCAAAAAGATGTAAAAAATAACTACGCATCGCTACACCCTGTTATGTGTTACATCTTGTTTGACATCTTGCTGCATTCATAATAACTTATCGAGATTTATTCACCCCTTCCCCTTTACTGTTTTAGATCGTGTTTGAAATTGTCAATGGCTTCACTGGAAAGAGATGTTACCGTAGATGTTACCCAACACCTTGGTTAACACACTGACGGACAGCACACACGACATTCGCGAAAGGGAGGAAGAAATAGAACCCGCATCGGATAATGAAATGGCGAAGCGATCAATAGTACAAACAATGATACTACAGTTTCGCTCGTCCTCGACATAGTCCCTCAGCTCGTCGTCGGCAAGAACTCTGGGGGCCAACCAGGACGCATGACGAGGCGATCAGGACGTGGACGAACTAGTTGAATTTGAGGACCTAGACATAAACCGTGTTGATGGACAAGAGCTAAAACATCCGTGGCATTCCGATCATCTTCAGAGATACTATCAGTAGTTTATAAGTCTAGTTTCGTTAAAGTAGATTAGATTTAAATTCTTCGCATGTTCTTGCTTACAAGTAGAATAGGATTGCAGTTTGATGTAATCAGTTTCAATTAATAAATTTACCATTTGTCAAAGAACAGCTCAGCAAAGACTACCACTAGCACGACAAATCACTAGCTCCCACCTTGGATGAAATGTCCAAGTCATAAAGACGAGTAGCCTACTGCTCGCAACTTAGGTGAAATGCCTAAGTTACGAGCACCTAGCTCGCACCTTCCAAGTCATAAAGACGAGCAGCCTACTGCACGCACCTTTGGTGAATAGCCTAAGTTACTAAGACGAGGACCTAGCTCGCACATTGGATGAAATTTCCAAGTCATAAAGACGAGCACCCTACTGCTCGTACCTTAGGCAAAATGCCTAAGTTATTAAGACGAGCACCTAGCTCGCACCTTGGATGAATTGTCCAAGTCATAAAGACAAGTAGCCTACTGCTCGCACCTTAGGTGAAATGCCTAAGTTACTAAGATGAGGGCCTATCTCGCACTTGGATGAAATGTCCATGTCATAATGACGAGCAGCCTACTGCTCGTACCTTGGTGAAATGCCTAAGTTACTAAGACGAACCCCTAGCTCGCTCCACGGATGAAATGTCCAAGTCATAAAGACGTGCAGCCTACTTCTCACACCTTAGGTAAAATGCCTATGTTACTAAGACGAGCACCTAGCTCGCACCTTGTATGAAATGTCCAAGTCATAAAGACGAGCAGTCTACTGCTCGCACCTTAGGTGAAATTCTTGAGTTGCTAAAACAAGCACCTATCTCGTACCTTGGATGAAATGTCCAAGTCATAAAGACAAGCAGCCTACCTTAGGTGACATGCCTAAGTTACTAAGACGAGCACCTAGCTCGCACCTTGGATGAAATTTCTCTACAGGAAACAGAGGCTTATATACGGCGGATTTTAACCGTCGTATATAGAATGCGTGCCGCCGTATATGTCATTTACGGCGGACTATTCGCCGTATATAAAGCACCGTATAAAGCATCGCCGTATATAGTACTCTGTTCTAAAAGACCCCGCCTAAGGGCGCCTAGGCCCCGCCTAGGCGCTAGGCCCCTCTCCAACGCCTAGTTCTAAGCCCCGCCTAGGTCCTGACTAATCCCGACTAATCTCGATTAGTCCCCGACTAGTCTCCGCCTAGGCGCTAGGCCCGGCTCCGCCGCCTAGCATCCGCCTAGCGCTTTTTAGAACCTTGATATAGTATATACAGCGGATATCCCGCCGTAAATACTATATACGGCAAAAATACAACTGCCGTATATAATTGAGTACAAATACGGCGGATTATGGACCACCGTATATAATGAAATACAAATACACCGTATGTATAACAGGCGTATTTGAGGAAGCTTTTTACGGCGGTATATATCCACCGTATATAATGAAAATTATATACGACGGTGTATATCCACCGTACATAATAGACGACTCGTCCAATATAGCACGAGTCATCCCATTTGCACCCCACCCAAATTCCCTCATCCCCCTTTGGGGACGAGTCGTCCATTATGCTTATATACGGCGGATGTAGGGATCCGCCATAAATAACTAGTTATGAGACGAGTCGTCCAATAGAGCACGAGTCGTCCCATTTGCACCCCACCCAGATTCCCTCGTCCCCCTTTGGGCACTAGTCGTCTAATGTCCTATTTACGGCGGTTTCAAAAATCCTCCGTAAGTAACTATATATTTTTTTTTCCCAGCCAGCTCTATATAATTCACTTTTCCCAAAAATACACCCGCAAAAACCAAATTCAACATGTACACACACAAATGCAACCTGTATATAACCAAAAATACACCCGCAGAAACCAAATTCAACCTGTATATAAAATAACTAGCTAGGCTTCGTAAATGTATATACAACATAATAACCATTAACACAAAAAAGATAGTTGCATGTATCCAAAACTCAATATATACAAAATATCAATGTTTACAATCAACAAGCTGCATCCTGAGAAAACATACCACCGCCTATTCATTACTCCATTTCCACGCTGTTGCATACTACGTTGCAAAGCTTCTATCATTTGGCGTTGATCCTCAAGTTGCTTTTTCATTAATGACATCGTCGTCTCAAGTTCAGTAACACGGGCGGATGAAGCACTTTGAGAAGTTGAGGCTTTACCAAACACACTAGTTTTGGTAAGACCTTGTCCCATACAGTGCACTCTCCCATGGTCATCATTTCCCATAAGATTCGTGAATATCTGTTCTCGCTTGCTGGGAGAGTTTTGTTCCTCTTCTGGTAGCTCTTCAATTGCATCATTTAACGTTAACTGTAACAAAAAACAACATGTTCAATATAATTGTTTTAACTTTACGTAATATTATGAAAATGAAGTTAGAAATGGAAAAAGTATTTTATACAAGAACAAAACTGAAACAGAAAAGGTTGAAACTTTAACTTACGATCATACGAGAGGTGGTTTCGTCAGCAGCCTAACCACTTTTGTCTGTGCGCGTAGCTATGAACACGCTTACGCGATCAGTTGGTAATCCCTCGTCTCCTCTCTACTATTTATAATAGAATCATTTGACCAAAAAAATAATATTTATATACGATACAAAAAGAAGCATTAATTGACAACTGAGAACTAAATTGAACGATGACAAACCTCTTTTATGATAGAGCAATGCGACTTTTTTCCAGTCCTGTTCAGGCACTCTTGCTTTGCTCGATTCGCTTGATTTATTAGTGATAATTCCTGGAAAAAAAAGAAGATAATATTAGTATTAATTTGACTACTTATATAAGACATTCACGATAATAGACTGAGATTAATTTGAAATATACCCGAGGCTTTTCTGTACTCCACATTACAACAAGTTCAGTCTATTGATTCGCAACTCACGCATGAGGTGGGTGAGCCAATCGCTCCTCGTCGGATTCATACATATTATACATACATTTCACATGACATTTCCATATTACAAAGTCATAATCATAAATGTGAGTAAAATTGCATAGTAAGTAAATGAGATCTAAACAAATACATATTACAAGTAAATAAAGTCGTCTGTTGCATACTTATTATATGCTTGTCTCACCTGATATTTCCAGTCTCGCCATTGTTTATTGAGAGCTAGATTCATAACTGGCTCATACTCCGGAGGCGCATTGATATTATCCTATATACAATTCAACAAAGAAAAAGAACAATTGTTAGAGAATCATAAGACTTTTGACTACTTACTAGAATACAAAACTAAAGCCAAGAAAAAATAATCAAGTAAACGTGAGATTTATGTAAGGAATATGGATTACAACTTACTAGAACGTCTCTCCATATGTGATCTAGAACTGCACGTTCCATCTGAAACCACTCTCTAGTTAATGGGAAATTTTCCCCATTTCTAACAAAATATCCTAGCTGAGTAGCTAGTTTTTCTTGTTCCCCACCAACGGGTTGTCCATATTCATTCCATATTATATTAAGTTTTTCTTTACCCCATTTTTTTGTTGATTTTACCAGCCCTCTTCCTTTCTTTCTTGAGCCCTCACCTGTTAATTCCTTCCTTGGAGGCATATCTGGCTAAAAAACTTCATACAAAAGTAAATTTTACGGCGATTTGTTATTACAACAACAACAACAGCAACAGCAACAACAACAACAACAACAGACTAATGTAACAGAAGGACTTAATTCTACAAAATCAATCAATCCTTAAAACAGATTAAAACAGACTGAATCCCACAACCAAGTAGATGACTGATGTAACAGTAATTATTTGCATAACCACCTCTTGATTTGTAGATATCAGTTTATTGCAAGAATACTAAGGCATCATGTGAACTAAATATGGAGTATTAAGCAACTGGTAATAATAATACTGGGAGTCAACGACCAAACTGACCAAATAGAGTAAATGATTATATATACAATGAGAATTGCTGACCCTCAAATGCTTATGCTCAAAATATCAGTAACGTCTAATTTTTGTTATCAACTTCATTAGTCAAAACGAATAGTAGAAAGACAATGCAAATCATCAAACTACACTACGAAAATCACTAAGAAAATCAATGAAATCACAATGCGCCATAACCCAAAAATGAAATAACAAACGCATGTTCAAATAACTATACATATGGACTTACTTGATCACAATTACTTCACCCAAAAACTGTGTGCTCATTACTACACTACAATGGCATTCCATTCCATGTCAATAATAATAAATTTCATTCCACAATAGTTCACACAGCATAAATAGGAATTGCAATTACTGCCCACCAAATTATATGGCCAGAATTATACTCCCTCCAAGAAAAAGATTGCCCAATTTGACAAATCAAACACCTTCTTGAAATTGCACTACAATATCATTTTAACCTCCTCTCTGCCAAATTTCTTCTGCTAGAAATGCTCAAGAAAAAAAAAAAAAAAAAACAAAATACTGGTTCCAATGGGCAACAACAACACAGTCACACTTCTTCCTGCTAGAAATACCCACTCAATACCAAGAAATGTTACTAGACTACACTTTCCTCAGATAAGGAAAGCAAATAAAGCTAACATCAACTTAAGAAAGAGAGCTGAAAATGTAAAGTTGATTAAAATTTGACAAAAGGAGGACTAATTACCAAGAAAGTGGTACCAAATCGGTGGGAAAGCAGGGCGGGGACATCCCAGTACCCAAAATGTTATTACAATCAAATATCACAAATGTTATTACAAAAAAGTATAAAATAATATGGGGGGCTGGGGCTCCCGCGGGTACTAAATCGGTGGGGAAGTGGGGAGGGGACATCCCAAAGTGAAAATTGGATATTCATTTAATATATTCAAATTTGTACAGACATCAAAGGAGTACCTAGAGAAGCAGATGACAGAGGGGACATCCCAAAGTGAAAATTGGATATTCATTTAATATATTCAAGTTTGATTGAAACATGAAACATAAGTAATAACATTGTCTTAGTAAATAGTAAACAAATAAGATCTAAACAAATACTACTCAAACTAATCATCATCATTATCGGCCATATCAACATCATCATTATCAGCCATATCAACATTAACATCATTGATATTAGTAGTTTCAATTTCGACCCCATCAACTCCCTCTCGCACCCACGATGCTTCTCCATTAGCAACATTTTCATCCAGATCTTATGAACAAAATGGTACCAATTGTGGAATCGAATCTGAAACTTGTTTATCATCATTTGAATATATGTCAAAACTATCTCTTGGTGTAATCCTCATCACAACTTTTCAATCACTTTCTATAGGATCTTTAACATACCAAACTTGCTCAGCTTGAGATGCTAATATGAATGGTTCATCACCAACTCGATTATCCTTATACAACTTGTGATTGAAGTTTACAAGAGTAAATTTTTGCTCATCTTCCATCTTACCTGTCCGGTTATCAACCCAATCACATTTAAACAATACAAATCTTATTGAGTTGCTATAACAAATTTCAAGGATCTCAATCAACTCCCCATAGAAGTTAACATCCCCTACAATGGGATTATTATCCTTTCAGCTTGCAAAACTTGTCACACTTGCATTTAGCATGACTCCACTATTTTGAGTTTTCCTCCGTCTATCGACATCCTTCACCAAAATCAAAAACCATTTATATGTAAGACTTAAACCGCTTCGCATCCATATGAGGACCCAATGCAAGACTTTTAATTCTTTCGGGCACTACATCTTTCGTCGTGCATACCTTTTATAAAAAAAACAAAAATTAATAAGAAAATATTTAAAACGATAAATTGAAAGTATCATATGAAAGTGATTTCATACTTACATAATCCTTAAACCAACTAACAAACTTATCATTATGTTCTTTCTCTATAAGATGTCATTGATTACGAGGTAATGTCTCCCTCAAATGTGCACGATGCATTCTGAGCATATTGGAAATATAAATTAAGTATTAATTTAAAATATAAAAGATATAAGAAATGAAAGCCTCATGTAAGGAATCACTTACTCTAGGTATTGTTCAACATCTTCAGTATTGAAAAGCACATATCTATGCGCTTGTACTCATGTGATGTAATCAAGGGTAATTACCTCTTCTTTTCCTACAAAGCGGCCTAACTCGTCACCTTCATCATCATTTCTTCTAGGACGATTGGACTTTGTCTCAATGTCATCCAAATATTGCGTACAAAAAGTCATGCATTCTTTAGCCACAATTGCTTAGCTATGGAGGCCTCGGGGTGGGCTCGATTTCGAACATATAAGTTTAATGTAAGTAAAAACCTACAAAAACATTTACTTATGCTAAACCAGATGTAAAAAGGAATTTAAATTTTTTCAAAGTAAATTTAATATGGGTGTACCTCTCTACCTGATACATCCAACGAAATTGTATTGGGCTTGCTAGCAAGGCCTCCTCGGCTAAATGCACCGGCAAGTGTCCATAACATCAAAGAAAGCTGGTGGGAATATTTTCTCGAGAGCCCATAGTGTGACAGCCATCCGATCTTGTATCTTTTCGAGATCAGCAAGTGTATTCACCTTTGAAAATAATTGCCTAAAGAAATTTGCCAACTCAATGATGACTTTTACAACAGAAGTAGGCAATGCTTTTCGAACATCTAAAGGGAGTAGTTGTTGGGGCAAAATATGACTATCATGGCTCTTAAGACCCCAAATAGTTCTTTCCTCTAAATGTACACAACGAGATATATTTGACGAGTAGCCATCAGGGACTTTAACTCCCTTTAGAACTTTCAAGAATGTGTCTTTATGCTTCTTACTCATTATGAACTGAGCCGGAGGCATAATTTCTTTGCGAGATGGAAGCATTTGTAGATGCAATGGTTTCCGAATGTTCATCTCTTTTAGGTCTCTTCTTGCTTTCTCATTATCTTTTGATTTCACCGCAGTACCTAACAGAGTATGTAGCACATTATCACACATATTTTTTTCAATGTGCATAGCATCAAGATTATGACGAACATGATTATTTGCCCAATATAGCAACTCAAAGAAGATACTCCTCTTTTTCCAATTGTGACACAACTTAGGAACCTTTCTCTTCTCCAACTTGGCTTGTTGCTTCTCACCCTCTTCTCTTTTTTCTTTTTAATAACATCTTCTATTTTATACTATGTTTCCATATTTTCAACTTGTTTAAGCAATTTTGTTCCAAACAATAACTTGGGCTTATCTCTCACTCCATGAGTACCATCAAAAGAGCTTTTATCCTTACGAAAAGCATGACTCCTAGGCAAGAAGCATCGATGACCAATATAACAATACTTGCCACCATGATCCAACCATCGTGCTTGAGGTCTCACATTGCAACAAGAGTAAGCATATTCACCTTTAGTGCTCCATCCAGAAAACATTGCATATGCAGGAAAGTCATTTATTGTCCATAATAGTGAAGCTCGTAAAGTAAACAACTCGTTCCTTGATGCATCATAAGTTGATATACCATCTTCCCATAATTCCTTCAACTCATCAATTAACGGTTGGTGATACACATCTATCTTGTTGCTCTGCCCTTTTGGGCCTTGAGTAAGCACCGACAAGAAGAAATATGGCTGTTTCATGCATAACCAAGGTGGAAGATTGTATGGCATAAGCACAACCGACCAAGTACTGTGAGATATAGTCATTGTTCTGAAAGGATTAAATCCGTCAGATGCTAATCCCAATCTAACATTCCGAATTTCACTTGAAAATAATGGATAACGTTCATCGAATCTCTTCCACGCACGTGAGTCTGCAGGATGCCTCAGCACACCATCGTCTATTCTTTTCTCGACATGCCATCTCACGAGTGTCACGGTCTTAGATGACCAATACAACCTTTGCAACCTTGGCTTTAAGGGAAAATACCATACTTTCTTCATCGCTACCTGCTTGGGAAGTTTATTCTTGCCATTTGTTTCCGCACCTTCACCTCTACCCCCTTCTTCTTGTTACTTATATCTAGAGGCTCCACAAATTTCACATTTAGTAAGTTTTTCAGTTTCATTTCGAAACAACATACAATGATTAATGCATGTGTCCCATGTTTTATAACTGACACCCAAATCTGCAGTCATCTTGAACGCCTCACGATAGGAACTTGGCACTTTTGCTGACTGAGGCAATGCCCTAATAAAAATTTTTAATAAAGAAGTAAATCCCTTATCGGCCACTCGATAATTAGCCTTCCAGTGCATAAGTTCTACAATAAATGAGAGTACTGTAAACTTATCACACCCTTCCCACAAGGCTTGATCAGCATCTCTCAAAAGTCTAAGAAACTTTGCGGTAGCTGCATCTGATTGTACGATTTCTTCAATTCCTGGCTGGTTCTATCCGGCATACCCATCCCTTCATGTACCATTTGCCTCATACAATCTTGCACGCTCAATTCAATTTCAATGCCATCTTCAGTTGTCCTATCATTATTATCATTCTTATACGCCGAAATGTATTCTTCCCCGTGCCTAGTCCAATTCTTGTAATCTTTTTGAAATCCCACTTCAATACAATGTGATTTCACGGTTGCACGGTCTTTTTGGTAATGATTTGCGCATTTTTTATAAGGACAATATATTTCTTTAACACCAACAGATCAATCCCAGACATATACTCATTTGAAATCCGGTTACCCAAATCAATCCAACTTTTGTCCATATATGACTTGATATTTTTAACGTTAAAATACAACCTATATATAAGACCGAGAGACACAAATTTTAGAATAAAAATAAACTCATAAACAAACATAGTCTAAATATGTACAACATTTGGCTCGATATAGAAAATATACATTGTTGGAACCTAGCCTATTAGTCGAGCTTGGGCCCATGATATAGTATAACCCTATGACAACATTCATTCGTTCTCTCTCACAAGCCCCCCCCCCCTAATTGAGAAGCTGATAATATGTAACATGATATAAATGATTCATGTAGTAGCATTAAGGGATGATTTCAAATCTAATGACTAGCTAAATGAGCGTCGATCTTTTTTATTTTGAGAGACATTTTGGAATATTTGCCTTAAGGGTATTCTAGTGGACCACTTTTGTAAGCTTTTCTTCTCAATAAATCTAATTACCAATCCTAACTCCCACCACCACCTAGACACACATGCACGCCAACAAAAATATCTATTACAACAGTGGACAGAGAGTAAACAAAATCATTAACTTTTGGTAAATTTTGTTAGGTTTTGATAAACGACATTGGATAGCATTAGGGGTTTGAGCATACGTATTTTGAGTACGGGGGTTAAAACTGCGAAAAATAAAATGGATGGTAAAACTGAAGTTTCAGAAAAGTATGATGGTTCATGATGTGCCTATTAGGAAATGCATAACTTTAATATAAATCCTAAGCAATACATAGGCATGAAGGTATGAAATTTAAAAGGTTGACTTTCAGACATGGACTATTTAACGTTAACAAGGGTGAGTATATAACAAACCCAAAATGAAATAGGAAATGCAGGAACTAATCACATCAAATGTTTCCTAGACATGAAACCTGAACCGAAAAGTGAGTGAAGCACAAACAGACTATGGAAACAAGTTAGAAGTAAGAACATTCAAACATGAATAACATCAAACATTTTAACCAGTTCTACTTAACAAAAACCATAAGTTCAGTGGCACAAAAAGCAATCCCGTCCCCATCGAAGGTACAGAATACTGAAATTGAAATCAAAATTATAACTATGTAAACTAGCAATTTGCTTCAATTACAGTCAACAACAACAACAATAGTACCAGTGACAGCAACAACAACAACATCAACAGCAACAACAACAACAGTAACAGCAACAACAACAACAACAACAACAGCAACAGCAACAGCAACAACAGATCACACCACCAAGAACAAAAAAACCCAAAAATTAAAAGTAAATCAGAAAAGGGGAAAGTAATGTATACCTGCTGATTCGTTGTTGATCGAAGAAAACACGTCGCTAGGTTTTGGAGCTGAGGCGATTAGAGAGAGAGGAAGACCGGAGAAATCAAAGGAGAAGGAATTCCGGCAAGGCAATTTCCTAGTTGGGCATTGTTGGTGGCGGTAAACGGAGAGAGAGGGAACGGAGAGGAAGGGGATTGTCTTTTGGATTGCCCTAGAGGAGAGAGAGAGAGAGAGAGAGAGAGAGAGAGAGAGAGAGAAATGGTTTTTACGCGAAGCTGAGAGTTGGAAATTTGGGTTCCCGTTATTTATTACTATATATGGCGGATATTATACGCCGTCGTAAATATTATGCACTATTTACGGCGGACGCGTGTCAACCGCCGAATATAATTGCATATTTACGGCGGCTACTTATATACCGCCGTATATAACTTTAATCTCATATACGTATATGTCAAATGTACGTATATAAAGTATTTACGGCGGTTGGAGCCGCCGTATATAACAAATATATAGACGGTTGTGTATAGCCGTATATATTATTTATATACGACGGACGCGTATCATCCGCCGTATATAGCTAATATATACGGCGGACACGTATTACCCGCCGTAAATGAGTGCCGTAAATAACCAACTTTCTTGTAGTGTTTCCAAGTCATAATAAATAGCAACCACCTAGCTCGCACCATGGATGAAATGTCCAAGTCATAAAGACGAGCAGCCTACTGCTCGCACCTTATAAAAAGAGCAGCCTACTGCTCGCACCTTAGGTGAAATTCCTAAGTTACTAAGACGAGCACCTAGCTCGCACCATTGATGAAATGTCCAAGTCATAAAGACGAGCAGCCTACTGCTCGCACCTTATAAAAAGAGCAGCCTACTGCTCGCACCTTATAAAAAGAGCAGCCTACTGCTCGCACCTTAGGTGAAATTCCTAAGTTACTAAGACGAGCACCTAGCTCGCACCTTGGATGAAATGTCCAAGTCATAAAGATGAGTAGCCTACTGCTCGCACCTTAGGTGAAATACCTAAGTTACGAAGACAAGCATCTAGCTCGCACCTTGGATGAAATGTCCAAGTCATAAAGACGATCAGCCTACTGCTCGCACCTTATGTGAAATTCCTAAGTTACTAAGACGAGCACCTAGCTCGCACCTTGGATGAAATGTCCAAGTCATAAAGATGAGCAGCCTACTGCTCGCACCTTAGGTGAAATACCTAAGTTACTAAGACAAGCATCTAGCTCGCACCTTGGATGAAATGTCCAAGTCATAAAGACGATCTTCCTACTGCTCGCACCTTAGGTGAAATGCCTAAGTTACTAAGACGAGCACCTAGCTCGCACCTTGGATGAAATGTCCAAGTCATAAAGACGAGCAACCTACTGCTCGCACCTTAGGTGAAATGCCTAAGTTACTAAGACGAGCACTTAGCTCACACCTTGGATGAAATGTCTAAGTCATAAAGACGAGCAACCTACTGCTCACACCTTAGATGAAATGTCTAAGTCCTTAAGACGAGTACCTAGCTCACACCATAGGTGAAATGCCTAAATCACTAAGACGAGGAGCACCTCAGGCATGACTAGACAAACACAACAAAGTCATTAAACCGGGCTCCTTACTCCAACTAAAAAGGGCAAAGTACCCAAATGCTATGCCGATCAAACCCTTCGGATTTAACAAAATAAAGGCTAAAATACCTAAGAAGGTCAAGTAGACCCATACAAATGGTGAAATGCCTATGTCGAGCACCTTCCTCGACATAAAAAGAGTTGAAGTCTAAGCATTATTCAACATGCAAGCAATAATGAAGCAGTTCAAGTAAGCAAAGAAAGAAAATAGACAAGCGTGAAAGCAAAATACATCATATTTACGAAGCTGAGCAACACCTCCCTTAAACCGGGCTAAGATATGTCGATTAAAATGTATTGCCTCCCAAAACGGCTAAAGCATTGAAAACAAAAACTCACAAATAAAAGGGTCCAATGGAATAAAGAGACATAGTTGGAATTGCTTATTGAAAAAAGATATGTGGTTCAAACTATAAAAGAAATCATTCAAGGCATCCTTATCATAGAGAGGCATGCCGGGGACATAGGTTAGATAGTATTCCTCCCTTGACATCCCAAATTTGTCGTGCAACTCTTGTATCATGGGTTCCCCGGCTCTAACTTGCCTAAGCCTAGGAGTGCCATATCTACCCCTTTGAGACCTACCACGGCCTCTTGAGCGCCCACCAGCACGTGCTCCCCTTGGGAAGGCATTGACAATTCTCCTAGACGAGGAAAGACCTGTTTGGGGATGGGTAACACCTTCTCCTCTCCCAAATATATCTGCAAAAGACATAATGGGATCATAATTTCACAAGGACAAACTTAAGGACGAGGACGAGGAAGACACCTCCTCGTCTCATTCGCCAAAGACGAGGAAGAAACCTCACCTAACGGCGGACGTTCCAGATTATTGGCCTTCAGGTAGTAAAAATTGATATGGTTGAGAATTTCTATCGAACCTTGGAACACCACGACATTGGGGGAGTTTACATCGAGACGATCAATCCTAAACCAACTAAGATAAGCAACGTCGGTCCTAGGAGGTTGGTACCTCGTCAAAATCTCATTTAAACTTACCATCATCCATGGGCTATCAATACGTTGGTAAATCTGAAGGTTTTAGGTGTGATAACAATATAGGGCGTTTGGGTTGCTTCTCCACGTCCTTGTCATGTCGAGGACTAAGGAAATTTGGTAATAGAGGAAGCTTCAAGAACAATGGTACAGATAACAATGGCGGTTCAAACCCAGGCAAAAAACCCCAAACAAAATTCAAACAAGAAAATGTACAAAAACGACTGGGAATGGAGAAATTACCAGTTGATGAAGAAGAAATTTGAAACGATGGAACGAAGGGGACTCAAATCACCAAAAAATCAAACAAGAAATGTCAAGAACTCTCCAGAAGTTTTGCACCTTATAGTCTCCTCTCAAAATGCAACAGTGATAAAAGATTGAAAATGAAGAAGGTTTCCCCTCTTATACCCAGATCGAAATGGGTACGTGTAGAAAAAAGTAGTTATCACGTATCCTCATCTCTGCATTTAATGCCTTTGAGTGTTTCCAAGGCAAATGTCTTGTCATCTATAACCGTGCCTGCCAATGTCAATAACCGGTGGATAAATGATTGAGTTGCCTCGTAATTCGAGAAGTCTCTACATATTCGTAAAATCGAGGACGAGCTACACTCCCTCCTCGGCATAGCCAAGCTAGGAAGTTGGGGGCCGAACGGTATAACCCGGGTACGAGCATGGGCCATAAAATGGCCAAGGACCAATGGATTGAGCCCAATGAAAAATATACACAAGTCCTAAATATGACATAGGAAATGGGCTTCCCTACCTATGATCGTCACTTTCACCTCGTCTTAGTCCTTATGGCGACCTGGACATAAGTATCAATTCCTATGACTAGGACGACCAGAGAACTGATCTATGTCGACCTGGACATAAGTATCCATTCCTATGACTAGGATGATCAGAGAACTGATCTATGTCGAGCAGAGCATACACCTAGGTCGACCAGAGGCAATATCCATAACAACTGAGCTGCATTTTTAAGGGGAATGGGCTTTCCTACCCTTACGCATCTCTCTTACCCGACATATCCCTATGTCGATTAGCACACTATGTCGAGGAGCAGGCCTCCTAGGCATACGTACAGAAGACTCTTCTAATCCTACTCCAATAAGGACATCATGGAATTAGGATCTGAGTAGGATTTGACTCCTTATCTCTCCAAACTTTCTATCCAAAGCAGGATACTATCTCCTATGCCTATAAATACAAGCCATAAATCACATAATTCATGTGAACGCATTCTATGACTCTGAACTATTGTCAATTGATTTGCTCTCATAAATACAAATACTTACTCCCGCGCCGGAGGGCCTTCGCCGGTGAAGTCACAGCTTAGTTTACGTGTTTGTTCATTTTTTCACGCTATTCAAGCATTCAGAATTCAACCGAACCGCTGAATTTGAACTGATCCGACATTTTTTACATCATCAATATTAATAACTAAATATAAATAACAGTCTTTTTAAAATAAATTATATATGTGCCACCGGTAAAAACCAATAGTTACGAGTTATGATGCAAATTCAAGACTTGCACTACACCAATCCATCCAATTCGACGAGGACGCAACCTCAACAATTACACTTCTTACTTGACAATATTCACATTGATATTGCATTATCTTGCCTTAAGGGTGATAATGGAGCAAATGTAATTATTATTTGTGATTATTGTACTGCTAATTATGTAAAACAAGGAATCATCATTACATATTGTTGCAATCAATAATAGATTCCCCCACGGAAGGATAATAGGTCATTTCACTTTTTAATTACACAACTCATTGAGTTTATCCAATTAATTTAACCCTTGATGATGATTTTTTTTTAATACATCTGTCACTAAATAAATGTCAATTTTCAAAAAAAAGAAAAAAGTTCTATTATGAATGTCTTTTTTTCAAAATAAATTCAAATATATTATAATAAAATTTCATATCATTTTATACTTGCAAAATAAAATATTTATAAAATTGAAAAACAAGAATATTTATGCATCAATTTTTATCATTAAATTGTATGCAAAAATAAACATTTTCAGAATTTAATTTGAATAAAATTGTGGACTTATTAATCGGGTGATACAAAGCAATATTATGAGTCGTTCATACGCAAGTCTCAGGAGATTGGATCTAGCCGTACGAAGAATGCTTATAAATAGCTCACTTCTTGGTCTTCGACCCCCTCAGTCACTACAAACGCTCCCGATCTGATACCATATTAAAGGAAGTATTGTTCAGAATCTTGTATGTTATAGACAAGGTTTATCACTTCTCAATTTGAAATAATATCTCTAACAAATACCACACAACTTATTGCTATTTTCGTGTTAAAGCCAATTTGCATGTTCTATAGTGGGCATTAATTATAGTAACTAACAAATGTTTGCTGATTGAAAATCTGAATAAATTAAAATTTAAAGCCACATATTTAAATATGCAGTTCACAATTTTGTTCTTTTTCTCTTTCTTTTTCTTTTTTTTTCCTTTTAGGCCCACATTGTTTCTATATGTATCCTTCTTAATTACAGCACCCAAAAAATCATAAAATGGTAAATAAATAAATAAGTGGTGTTAAATGGTAATGGTTATGTAACGGTTTGAGCCCGAAACCCGACCCGCTTTGTAGGCATCACACACTGATTCACAAAGCACCTTCTCAATTGGGTTAACTACAGCCCATCATCACAGGCCTCCAAAAGTCAATGGATGATTTGATGCTTAGTAGTAGTGCATGAGCCTTCTATATATCACACTAAATTTTCACATATTTCTAATGTGAGATGGAAGATATCACAATCTCCCCCACTCAAATCCTTATCGACCCTGGCAAGGTCAATCAATATCCGGACCGTACCCCGGGCTAGCTCGCAAGCCTTAAGGCTGAGGTTCCGCTCTGATACCATTTGTAACGACCCGAGCTAGAAGCCCGACCCGCTACGTAGACACCACACACTGGTCCACTAAGCACCTCCTTAATTGGGTCAACCACAACCCATTACAGGCCTCCAAAAGTTCAATGAATGATTTGATGCTTAGTAGTAGTGCATGAGCCTTCTATATATCACACTAAATTCCTACATATTTCCGATGTGGGATGGGAGATATCACAATCTCCCACACTCAAACCCTTGCCGTCCCTGGCAAGTTCAATCAATACTCAGATCGTACCCCTGGGCTAGCTCGCAAGCTTAAGGCCGAGGTTCCGCTCTGATACCATTTGCAACGACCCGAGCCCGAAATCCGGCCCGCTACGTAGGCACCACACACTGGCCCACTAAGCACCTCCTCAATTGGGTCAACCACAACCCATCACAGACCTTCAAAAGTCCAATTGATGATTTGATTCTTAGTAATAGTGCATGAGCCTTCTATATATCACACTAAATTTTCACATATTTTTTATGTGGGATTTGAGATATCACATGTTGTTCATATGCAAAATCACCTCATACTGAGAAGGTGCAAATCATACGAAAACGACGGGGTTATTCAGATATCAATTTATCAAATTTAAAAGTGCCGAACTTCAGTAAGTTTCTTTATTATATCAATCTAGCTAAATTAAAAGCGATGAAGTTGAATGCGTCTTTTTCAAATAGCAATCTAGCTAATTTAGAAGCGACGAAGTTGGATGAGTCTCTTTCATATATTGATCTAGATGATTTAGAAGGGATAAACTTCGATGAGTAAGCAAACCTCGAATCCATGGGTATTTGAACCCCCACTTCAGATAACCACGCCTCTGCTAGGCTTTACTTTAAAGGCTCTAAGCCCAAGCAATCAAACCACCCCCCCCCCCCTCTTTTTTTTTTGAGAAATTATTTCCTCTGTTTTATAGAAAGATATTCGCACTTTAATTTTAGTGGTCAAACGTAGATGGACTTTGATCAAAGATCAAAATTTTAATGTTATTATTCATAGTATTTTAATTAAATTCATTTATGTTTATAATAGCCATCGAAATAAAAATAAAAATAAAATGATTTTTTTTTCAGATGAATTAAATACAAATGTTAATTTGGTGTGGAGATAAATGTCATGTATATTTGTCACGTTAAACGCACAAAATCTGGGGAGAAACGCGTTTCTCCGTCGCTTCTGGAGAAACGGGGCTTGTTTTGTCGCGCGACATACTTAGCCACCACAACTGGATATCCTTTCCAAAGCTTCTGGATATCCAGAAGCTTTGGAAAGGATATCCAGAAGCTTTGGAAAGGATATCCAGAAACCAAATATTTTTTCTGGCTATCCTTTCCAAAGCTTCTGGATATCCATATTCAATGTTCTGGATATCCAGAAGCTTTGGAAAGGATATCGAAAAAAATATTTAGTTTCTGGATATCCTTTCCAAAGCTTACGGATATCCTTTCCAAAGCTTCTCGGATATCCGTAAGCCGATGGCGAAAGTATATCTGCAAACCGGCTTATTATGTCGCGCGACAAAAGCAAGCCCCGTTTCTCAGAAACACGGAGAAACGCGTTTCTCCCCAGACCGACTCCGTTAAACGTTACATGTTCATGCCCGCAACCTGATGGGGGGGTTTGGTGGTGTGTGTGTGTGTGTGTGTGGGTGTGTGTGTGTGTTTGGTGCGTTTAATTTCATTTTCTATCTCTAACTAGCAATGTGTTTTCATGCACACATAAAGACATTGAAATCATGACAAACTACTTAAAAGACATCATATATTGCTTAATGTTTCATAATGAGATTAACCCTATGGTTGTTGCCTAAGCATGCATTTTCACCCATTTTTCCTATTAATCACGTGAAGTTTGTGTTGGACAATTGTGTAGGCTTTTCAAGAACTTAACTAGAATTTTAACAGAAAAAAAATAACGGAGATTGAAAACAAAAGAAATCAAGTCGAGTCTTGTATTTAATACAATCTCCGTAAGAAGTTATTGCCCCGCACAGGTGCTTACGGTTTGAACGGCAATCTTCTAGTAAGATAAAACGACTTACAAGTAAATGATAGGAGCACTCCAAATCAATTACTCTAACGAACAACACTTTGTTTTGAACTTTGAACTTTGAAGGATTGAATGCAACAATATGCAATGATTTGGGTATGTTTTTCTATCTTACTAGAGGGTAGGGAGACTCAAATGACTGTGTATGTGAATTGAAATTCGGAGGGGAAGTTATAAAGAGAGTCAAAAGGTTTGGTGGCTTTTCCCATGAAAAGTCACAACTTTTCGGGTATAACAGCACTTGCACGGCCGTGTCCAATGAACTGCACGGCCGTGCAAGGCAATATGCACGGTCGAGTTCATGGCTCAGCACGGTCGAGTGGCAAGGCAAGGCATGGTGCACGGCCGTGTCCTAGGCACTAGCACGGCCGTGCAGAAGCTTCTTCAGCCTGCTCGTCAGCCCTTTAGCCACAACAAGTCCACACCAATTTTGGGACCAACCCAAATCACACTTTGACCCAATATTTAAGTTACAAATCATTTGTCATTAATTTCTCATTCACACATAAATGGTTTTGAGACATTAAATGAGTTATATATAATCTACAACAAATGTAGATTACCATTTGTAACTAGTTCCGTTAACACATAACGAACTTCCGTTAGAAACTAGATCAACGTTAAGTTAAACTTAACTTTCCGTTATCCATTTCCAACAATCCCCCACATGAATGACAATTAATGCATGTATGCAAATTCGTCCAAAGTTCCGGCGAACTATTATTACATCGGGATAGATAGCTTGTGTCCTTGAATCCTCCCTAGTGAAATATTATCGGATATACTAGCCATTTGGTAGCGAGTCTCTTTGAACCAGTGACTGTCGGGTGTATACCAAGACAATAATACTCACATAATAACAGTTCTAACAATTGTTGTTCTCACGTTTTGTCCATTTTGACCCTGGACCGTATCTCATTCATAAGAGTTCAATTAGAGGCGGCCTAATTACCTCTCGCTTATATAGGTGATTCTCACTATAAGGAGTATCATGCACTACTCCACCCGTAGGTATAGAAATCATTAAAAGTTTTCTCAACTTATCCTTACCAGCTTTGCATGTGCTTGTACTTGGATGTTCTGGGAATGAGTATTCAACATCTCCAGGTTAATAAACCGAGTTGTTGTTTCCAAGTAACTCTACTAGAACTTATAACTTGGTTGTCTCATTGAACCAAGAGCCTGGGATCTCCATTTCTCAAGGTTGAGTGTCCGCTATAAGTTCTTTTGTTGTGGGTTTTAAACCCATTCCCCTTAACAGTTTATACAGTTGATCTCGATTTATACCTTTGGTAAATGAATCCGCTAGGTTATCACATGATTTCACATAATCAATAGTGATAACGCCATTCTTGATCAACTGTCTAATGGTATTGTGTCTACGACGAATATGTCTAGACTTACCATTGTACATACTATTTTGTGCCCTTCCAATTGCGATTGACTATCACAATGGACTAGTACGGCGAGGCACGGAGTTTGTTCCAACAAGGAATATCCTCCAGGAAGTTCTTAAGCCATTCTGCTTCTTCCCCAGCTTTATCCAGAGCTATAAACTCAGATTTCATCGTGGATCTGGCTATACATGTTTGTTTGGAGGATTTCCATGACACTGCTCCTCCACCTATTGTGAATACATATCCACTTGTGGACTTAGAGTCTTTCGTGTCCGATATCCAAGTGGCGTCACAGTATCCTTCTAATACTTTTTGGATATTTATTGTAAAGTATCCAATGGTTTAATGTATACTTTAAATATCTTAGTACTCTCATTAGTGCTTTCCAATGATCAAGATACTAGGATTGCTTGTGAACCTACTTAGTTTGCTTCTTGAATATGCAATGTGCGGACGAGTACAATTCGTTAAGTACATCAGACTGCCAATTATTCTTGCATATTCCAGTTGAGAAACTGGTTCCCCTTTGTTCTTGGCTAAATGTAGAGCCAAGTCTACAGGTGTCTTAGCCGGAGGGTCATCAAAGACATTGAATTTCCTAAAAACATTCTCTAGGTAATGGGATTGTGAAAGAACTAATCCTTCAGATGTTCTAGAGATCTTTATCCCTAATATTACATCAGCTAACCCCATGTCTTTCATGTCAAAGTTCTTCTTTAACATGCCTTTGGTATTCATGATCAAATCATGATTACTTCCCATTATGAGCATGTCGTCTACATAAAGACAAACGATAACGAATGATTCAGATGTTCCTTTAATGTAGACACACTTGTCACATTCATTGATCTTGAATCCATTCGATAACATGGTTCTACCGAACTTCTCATGCCATTGTTTAGGTGCTTGTTTTAGTCCATACAAGGACTTTACGAGTTTACACACCTTTCGTTCTTTACCAGGAACCACGAACCCTTCAGGTTGTTCCATGTAAATTTCTTCATCAAGTTCTCCATTTAGGAAAGCAGTCTTCACATCCATTTGATGTATCTCAAGATTATGCACTGCTGCAATAGCTATGAGAACACGAATTGATGTGATCCTTGTGACAGGGGAGTATGTATCGAAGAAATCATATCCTTCTTTCTTTCTAAAGCCTTTGACAACTAGCCTAGCTTTGTACTTATCGATTGATCCATCCACCTTATACTTCCTTTTAAGGATCCATTTGCAACCTAATGGTTTGCAACCTGGAGGGAGATCAACCAATTCCCAAGTGTTGTTGAGCATTATGGATTCAATTTCGTTGTTAATAGCTTCTTTCCAGAACGAACTATCCGGACCGGATAAAGCTTCTTTAACGATTCTTGGTTCGTTTTCGACATGTAAGATAGAAAATCGGGACCAAAGACTTTTCCACTCTTGTCATTTTGCTACGTCTCGGTTCTTCATCTTCTATTTGAGAAGGACCGGTTGTAGACTCATATGTTCTCTTCTCGAAACCTACATCTTTCCTTGTCCCTTAGCAGGAAAAATGTTTTCAAAGAATACCGCATTCCTTGATTCTATAGTAGTTCCTACATGCATATCAGGAATGTCCGATTTGTGCACTATGAAACGGTAGGCACTACTATTATTGGCATATCCAATAAAGACACAGTCAATGGTCTTTGGACCAATCTTGACTTGTTTCGGCTTATGTACTTCAACCTTGGCCAAACACCCCCACACTTTAAGGTATTTAAAACATGGCCTACGATTATGCCATAATTCATAGGGCGTTTTATCAATACCTTTCTTGGGTATTTTATTAAGAACATAATTAGAAGTGAGTATTACTTCCCCCCACAAGTTGTCGGGTAAGCCTGAACTTATCAAAAGCGTGTTCATCATCTCTTTGAGAGTACGGTTTTTGCGTTCAGCAACTCCATTAGATTGAGGGGTATATGGAGCCGTTGTTTGATGAATAATGCCGGATTCCCAACATAATCCTTCAAACGGTGCTTCATATTCTCCACCTCTATCGCTTCTAATTTTCTTAATTTTCAAGTTAAGTTGATTCTCAACTTCTTTCTTATAAGTCTCAAAAGCCCCTAAGGCTTCATCCTTACTTCTTAAGAGATAAACATAGCAGTACTTAGTGCAATCATCTATAAATGTAATGAAGTACTTTTTACCTCCTCGAGTTCGCACAAGTTTTAAATCACATATGTCGGTGTGAATTAACTCGAGAGGAGTTGTGTTTCTTTGTATGACATTAAATGGCGATTTTGTCATTTTTGCCTCAACACAAACTTCGCACCTATTAGACGAGTCGGATTTAGTCATATGGATTAAATCTTGTCTCGCTAATTTCTTAATGGTGTCGAGGTTTACATGTCCTAATCTATCATGCCATAAATTAGAACTTTCCGACAAGTAAACATAAGAAACACACTTTTTATTCATCGCACTTTGGCAGATCACAGTCATTACATTCATTTTAAAAAGGCCCTCCTCGAGGTAACATTTTCCAAGAAACAAACCATTCTTGGTTAGTACAAATTTGTCGAATTCAAATACTAGTCTAAAACCGGCCTTACTAAGCAAAGCGCCGGACACCAAATTTTTATGGATGTCTGGAACATGCAGCACATCCAACAAGGTTACTTCTTTTCCGGAAGTCATTTTCAAGATCACGTTTCCAATGCCTTGAACATTGGAGGTCGCAGAATTTCCCATGTAAAGCTTTCTTCCAGATATGGGAGTATAGGAGGAAAAACTTTCCTTGTTACCACAAATATGGCGGGTAGCACCGGTATCTATCCACCAAGCCTTTGGATTCTCCTCCAAGTTTGCAACGTTGGCCTCGAAAACAACCGCTGCAAAGTCTAGGTCCATGTGGTCAACATTATTCGCCTCTTTCTTCGGGAGACGACAATCCATTGACAAGTGGCCCGGTTTGCCACAATTATAGCAAGACCCTTTGAACTTCTTAGAGCCCTTTTTCTTCCCTTTCTTAGCATTCCCGGCATTTTCGGAATGCTTTCTCTTTGTGCCACTTGTGCTAGCCTCGGCGAGATTGACTTTTGCCTCCATCTTGCCCTTAGCAACCTTGGCCTCATTGATTCTATTGTTCTCTTCAATTTGAAGACGAACAACAATGTCTTCCAAGGACATCTCTTTACGTTTATGCTTGAGATAGTTCTTGAAATCCTTCCATGAAGGAGGCAACTTTTCAATGATAGAAGCCACCTTAAATGGATCATTCATGATCATTCCCTCGGCATCAAGCCCATGTAGAATGATTTGGAATTCATCTACTTGAGTTGTTACCGATTTGGAATCGACCATCATAAAGTCAAGATAGTTACCGACGACAAATTTCTTTGACCCGACATCTTCGATCTTGTACTTCCTTTCCAAGGTGTCCCATAATGCCTTGGCTAACTCGACGGTGCTATATACATTGTATAGTGTATCGTCAAGTCCATTCAGAATGTAATTCTTACATAAAAAATTACCGTGAGCCCAAGCCTCCTTTGCCATTTACCTTTGGGGATCGGGATCACCATTTTCCACCGCCGGAGGATCTTCCTTTAAGAAGCGGTGCAAGCTTAAGGTGGTCAAGTAGAAGAGCATCTTCTGTTGCCATCTCTTGAAATCCACACCAGTGAATTTCGCGGGTTTCTCACCATGAGCGAGGTGATGAGTTGTAGGAGCGGGAGCAACATGATTGAATGTAGTATCACCTTGCGAAGGAGGCGTCACATTCCCTTGACTTGATTCGGTGGAATCTTTCTCATTTGCCATCTTGATGATCTTGAAGAAGCGTCAATAACTTCTTACGATTGTTGGACAATTGTGTAGGCTTCTCAAGAACTTAACTAGAATCTTAACAGAAAAAAAATAACGGAGATTGGAAACAAAATAAATCAAGTCGAGTCTTGTATTTAATACAATCTCCGTAAGAAGTTATTGCCCCGCACAGGTGCTTACGGTTTGAATGGCAATCTTCTAGTAAGATAAAACGACTTACAAGTAAATGATAGGAGCACTCCAAATCAATTACTCTAACGAACAACACTTTGTTTTGAACTTTGGACTTTGAAGGATTGAATGCAACAATATGCAATGATTTGGGTATGTTTTTCTATCTTACTAGAGGGTAGGGAGACTCAAATGACTGTGTATGTGAATTGAAATTCGGAGGGGAAGTATATAAAGAGAGTCAAAAGGTTTGGTGGCTTTTCCCTTGAAAAGTCACAACTTTTCGGGTATAACAGCACTTGCACGGCCGTGTCCAATGAACTGCACGGCCGTGCAAGGCAATATGCACGGTCGAGTTCATGGCTCAGCACGGTCGAGTGGCAAGGCAAGGCATGGTGCACGGCCGTGTCCTAGGCACTAGCACGGCCGTGCAGAAGCTTCTTCAGCCTGCTCGTCAGCCCTTTAGCCACAACAAGTCCACACCAATTTTGGGACCAACCCAAATCACACTTTGACCCAATATTTAAGTTACAAATTATTTGTCATTAATTTCTCATTCACACGGAAATGGTTTTGAGACATTAAATGAGTTATATATAATCTACAACAAATGTAGATTACCATTTGTAACTAGTTTCGTTAACACATAACGAACTTCCGTTAGAAACTAGATCAACGTTAAGTTAAACTTAACTTTCCGTTATCCATTTCCAACAGTTTGAGTTTACATAATTAGATTACACCGTTATAAAATAAAGGGAGAATCTATAGTAAAATGGGAACTTGTCCTTATTACAGTACTATGAACAGTATCAACTATCAAATTTTCCATTTTGCCCTCACTAAGTTGTCCCTTTCTCATTTTGCCCTTAAAAAAAATTAAATTAAAAATAAAAAAACGTGTCCTCGGACACGGGCTTAATTAAAAAAAAACGTGTCCTCGGACACGGACTTTTACTAGTGCCCCATAAATTATAAAAAAAAGTTTCATAATTGTTTTGGACAAATTTCAACAATTAAATTTATCTATCAAGGATGTTTGGACACAAATGAAATATAATTCTCAAATCAAGATGAACATGAGGATGTAATGAGAAAAACCTTTGAACAATCATTCGTAAAAAAAACCTCGGGAGGCTTTAGGAAAAGCCTACATTAACCAAAAAAGTGGTATTGAATTTAATATTTCTTGAGTATAAAGTGCAGTATGAGCCTAGAGTAGAGTGTGTCATGTGAATACATGTGCGTTCTAGAGGGTTTATATATTTGTAAGTGTAACCGAAACAACAACTTGAATCCTACTCTTGATATTTCGCCTAGAATCTCGCCCCTTGTTAATGATGAACAGCCGTTAGTTATCTGTGGGAATTATGGCCGTTTATGAGGTTTAAACCCTTTGTTGACAAGGTCTTCAAAGATAAGGTTATCCCGTTTGAATCGTAACTTATTTCCTGAAAAATAGAGAAATATACAACAGATAATTCAAGGCGTCAGTGCAAGACGTAAATCAAGACGTTACCTCAAAGTGGATGATCAAGATGTTGATGTCATGCTGAGTGAAATTTTTAGGGTGAACTTTCCAAACTGAATACGGAAAGACTTAATGTTTTGCCAAGTGTCGCCTCAGTTTTGCAAGGGAGTTGATGTGGTGGCTGGCTCGCACGATTTATGAGAAATTAGGGCTATTATGGGCTTCTCAGTAGGCGCCTATAGCAGTCTTTTCGTATTTACACAGTTTGAGGGAGGAAATTGAATTTCCTTTTCAAAAATCTCCGTTAGCCGGCGCTAGGTCTCCACTCGTTTCTCCGGTGAGTTCTCTCTTCTTTTTCTCGTTCCGTTGTCTTTTTCGTTCACCATAAGGGGGAAAGGTAAAAGAGTAATAGATGTCGAAGCATCTCCCCCCAAGGGGTTTAAGTGTCTAGGGTTCATTAAGAAGAAATAAAACGAACGGTGCAATCTGAGGGCATCCCACGTTGACGCTCTAAAGAGGAAAAATGCTTTTCCTTCCAACGCGGAGTTCTTAGTGCCCGATGAATCTTGTAGCACTGACTGTATTTTTTAGGATTGGGTAGGCTTTTATGAATACCCATTTACCATAGGGCTAAAATTCCCCTTTTCTCCATCAATTACTTGTTTCTTTGAGGCCACTCGGCTGTCATACTGTCAATTGATGCCTATCGGTTGGCGTACTTTGCATACCCTGGATAGAATTTCTGCCGAACACGGGATTGTTGCCGGTTTGGAAGAGTTGGCCTTCATTTCTGATATTAGGGCATTTGGCAACGGTAGATATAATTATAGGGTTAGGCCAGGTAGAGATCCCCTAATCTTGGGTTTAGATGCGGCGGACAGAGGGTGGAAACATAAGTACTTTTTTGTGAAGAAGGCTAGCTTGGAGGGAGGCAAAGAATTGGTATCTGCTTGGAACCGTTAAGGTAGAGGTTGCTTAGCATTTTTCTTACATCTTCCCATCTTGCTTGATTTCACTTTGACAGGTTGTGCTTGCTTCCTTCTTGTATAGTTAATACGTTGGAGGAGTTGTTTCCGCCATTAGATGACACTGCTGCTAATGTGGACGTGATTTTGAGTTTGTTTCCTGACTCCTTGCGCAAGTACCGACCTTCACCTGTTCAGTTTGTTGGGGAAGATTCCAGGGAGGAGGAAAAAGATAGTAGAGCTTCTGCAAGTGTCAGCCCTGTCAAGATATCTTCGGGTAAAATTATTTTCATAGCAGATGGTTTTCTTGACTTCGTATTTGCTAATATGGCCCTCCTTCATCATGTAGTGACTCGTTCTAAAGCAGGATTCGATGTAAACGACATAATGTCAAGCTTGAGGGCCAAGGTGGGAATAAAGTTGGAAGGAGGTAAGCCCCATATCCCGAAGGGGGATAGTTCAATCAAGGCATGGAAGAAGAGAAAGCTGGATGATGCGGTGACCGTGGTGGAGGATGATTTGAAGATAGAGAATGTAAGGGCTAATGCGGAAAGCTCTTTTGAGAAGGTAAAACTCTTTTCCGATTGAGAGGTGAATAGAATTTTCTAGGCATAAATTGCTTAACATGAGAACATGTATTCCTGCAGGTGATGAAGTTTATAGATTTTTTGTTGAAAGAGGTGGAGGTGAAGGAAGATAAGAACAGGATCTTGACTCAGAAAGTCAAGGTGGAAAGTTTAAGGGCTGATCAAGCTGAGAAGGAGTTGGGAAGTCTTACTACCAGAAAGTTGAAGGTGGAGGAGGAGCACATCAAGGAACTAGAGGCGGTGAAAGAGGAGCATATAAAAGAATTGGAGGATACGAAAGAGAAATTCATGGCGGATGCCACCAAGTTGGTGATGGAAAGCAGAATCAATATGATAAGAGAGTTTGAGGTTGGGAAACATGTTGCGTGGAGAATTGAAGATGAAGTAGCCATGTTAAATGCCTTCTTGTGCAAAGCCGTGGACGTAGGAGAGGTGAACTCGCATGAGATTAAAGAGATTGAGCAGGGAGGAGTAGGAGGGAAGGATAAGGAAGAAGAAGTAGGTACGTCAGCAAAAGAAGGTGAGGGTAAGGAAGCTGAAGCTGTACCTGCAATGTGAAGTTAAAAACAATTTCTTTTTCAAGTTTTTTAAACAATGGTTACGTTTTATTTGCCATGGCTCTGTTGGCATGTAAATTTGGGTTTTAAAATAGGGGGATGCCCCTAAGACATCTTTAAATTCTTGGTTCTGTAAGTGGCTCATAAGAGTCTAAACACTTGTTTTGATGGTGTTGGGTTGGTCCAACATCTTAGTATTTTGGTTAACTTTTGTTTATCGTAATGGTACTTTTGGTGTTTTTATACCTTCGAGTATTTTTATGCTGGGGTATGGAGGACAACACGTACTAGTGTTGTAACTAATAAGTAAAGATAACATGCAACAATGTTATAACCAAGTTGTAAAGATAACATGCAACGATGTTATAACCAAGATGTAGATGACATGTAGAAATGTCATTGTTCTGTGTCTTTTAGGTAACATGTTTAACGTTACAATCCTTAGTTCACAACTTAAATTTAAAGTAGAAGACATAATTCATCTGACAAGGTGAATTAAGTCTGCTTTTTAAACCAAGTGTGAAAAGCATGCGCCCAGGCGATAATGCAACCATAACTCAGTATGTATGATGTATAATGCTTTTAAGTACGAAGGGGTCGTGTACCTTGTGTTATCAAGAAAAGCTTAACCTTTCGAGGCGTCTCTCATGCAGCCTCCTGATGTCGTTTATCAAAGGCTGAGGGGACACAGGAACATGTTAGGGTAACACCCCTCCGATGCTTAAGTCAGTATGGGTTTTGATTGATTAAAGGGAATAAAATTTTTGAAGGAAATAAAAATTATCTTAAGAAGAGGTTCATACCTTAACGTTAAAATTGTAATAAATTTTAACTTACACGTAATAATGTTTAAGATGCTTCCCCTGGTACTTTATAGGACAATAATACGCTATCTTGAACGTATTACGAGGGTGACAGCTTGCCCCGGTTTCGGCTCGTCGATCAACAGGTAGGTTTTGACATCTTCGTCTTTACAGACTCTAGGACACCCTAGATCCTCTTCTTTACAAGCCACACTTAATGAGTAGAACACGCTTTCATATCCGTTTTGTAGCATTCCTTGGCAGCTTGCTGGTCACCCTTCACCTTGACTACACCCCAAGGCGTTGGCATCTTTACACATTGATGGTACGTAGATGGAATTGCTTTCATGTTCTGGATCCAAGGCCTGCCCAAGATGACGTTTGTTGGGTCGAAACCTAACGATTTATTTTATTAAGCGCACGAGCTATTGTAATATAGCGAGTGCAAGTATGGGTCGATCCCACGAGGACAGGGTTTACTTTGGGATGATACTCGTCTTTATATAAATATATAGATAATATGAATGGGGGGAGATATGAATTGGTTGAGAAAATACTAGAAACAAACATAAAATACTCCAACATATAATAAAAGTATTCTCAGGATTGAACACACACACACACACACACACACACACACACACACACACATATATATATATATATATATATATATATATAGATATATCAAATAATCATGCTTTAAATAAAGGTTTTCATCAAAATAACAAGGATGGTACATTCAGCCTATACTACTTCTCACGATCAAGCAAGTAGTATTTGTATTCTTTACTAATACGGCCTATCTCTTAAGGTTCCGTTAATGGTAATCCCGCCTGTCACGAACGGGCAACCCGACTTATCTCTTGAGGGCCTAAAGTTAGTAAGAATCCATTATTGCTCATAAATCCCATATACTTTCCATTCAAGGAACACCCCTAGGCCATTAAACTACTCTCGTGATTAATGAAACCTAGTTACTTCATATGGTTCGGCTAACCAAGATTCACAACTACGTCCTTCTCTCAATTTACTAGGGTTCTACAAATACGAACGTCTTTATATTTGCAGGTGTTTAAGAATAATATGAAGAAATTGTTTTAAGATGAAAATGCCAATATTCAAGGATGATACGCTAAGTTGTGCTCACTACTCACTGGTGAAGGCCTAGCACATGTATTTTAAGACTCACCGGCCTATCTCTCGAGGGTCCATTTTAGTGTAATCCCGTTTGTCACGCGGGTATCCGACTCACCTCTCGAGGGTACCATATAAATCAAAATCCCTTAAGTCTAAATTATTCTCACGTATTCTCCACCTAAGGATCATCCCTAGATCATTAAACTACACTTTGTGATTAATGACCTAGTTCAATTCTTAGGGTTCCGCTCATCAAGATCTTTTACTTGATCAACTAAAGTTATACAACTAAGGACGTCTCCCTATTTGTAGGTATTAAGATCAATAAGAAGAAAATTGAAATGACATGTAAAAGAAGCATGAATATAAATTATTGAGTTTCCAACTCCAAGAAATGGAGAATTACTCATACCATTGAAATCATAATAAAAGGCTAAGAGATAAGAATAGAAATAAAAGTAAGAGAAGAGAAGAGATACTTATTCTTGTAAAGAGGAGACAATGGCTGGAAATA
This sequence comes from Adenophora triphylla var. japonica, assembly GCA_022495995.1. Taxonomy (NCBI): domain Eukaryota; kingdom Viridiplantae; phylum Streptophyta; class Magnoliopsida; order Asterales; family Campanulaceae; genus Adenophora; species Adenophora triphylla. Next base: position 115,756 of record JAFEMH010005203.1, on the reverse strand, counting down.
ATCTTGTATTGTATTCACAATCTTCAAAAGTATACAAGGACTTGTCATGAACCATTGATAAACTTTGAATATTGTGTATAAATTGCTAGAGTATTTTTGATATCTATTCTAAGTAATAATTGATCCATCTATGGATATGTTTCTGATCATTTTTGTATGCTCAATACTGTTTACAAAGTTCTCTTATATAAGCATTTGAGTGAAAGGTTGGATCTCTTCAAAGAGCTTCAAATGAAAAGGTGCCTTTTCACAGCAACAGCAGGTGCACGACCGCTCCACTTTATAGCGCACGGCCACTCCATCTTTACACGGCCGCTCCATTTTATAGTGCACGGCCACTCCTGTGGCTTTTGCAATTTTGGCTTGACAGAAGGTTTTGCACGACCGCTCCACTTTATAGCGCTCGGCCGCTCTAGTGACTTTTTGGCCTGGATGATCACTTTGAAGTTGTCCTTCCTTGCCTTGATCTATAAACTCCTTATATTCCATAGAAAAGACCCTAAAACCTGTATAAGCATACAAAATACACCCATAAGCATAAAATCTAATATATAGAATAAAAGAAGCTAAATTAAGACTAAATGTTAATAATTACTAAGTAAATGATACAACACTAGTGCTTTAAATGACTATAAAATAGTCACTTATCAACGTTATAAGAGGATAGGCAATCGATCACGCAAATCCTTTTCATAGAGTTCATTCCTTCTACATAGATGGGTAAATTGATTTCTCCAATTGTCTGTTTGGTCTCTCCACTGAAACCTACTAGAACGGAGGAATTCCTCACGACCTCTGATAGGGGAATCATCATTTCTTCTAAGGTGCCCTTCATGATTAGGTTGACTGAACTACCGTTGTCGATTAAGATGCGCTTCACCTTGCAGTTGGCAATCTGTAAGGTGACAACCAGGCCGTCATGATGTGGGTCCAAGACGTCCTCTTTATCATCATCGTCGAAAACGATTTGCTGGTCCGGGGAATGATCTGGATGTCTAGTTGGTAGTTCCAACTTATCTTCTTTGGAATCTGTAGCATGACGTTTTGCTGCGAAATATGTGGTTCCACAGATGTCCGAGCCACCTATAATAAATTTGATCACTTTGGTTGCAGGAGGAGGTGAAGACGGAGAGTCGGCTACGGCTTCTTTCGCCTCAGCCCGTCCTTTGTTTTTTCAATTAAATCCTTGAGGAGTCCTTTTGAAAGTAAGGCTCCGTTTGTTTCGACGTAAAACATTTTTCGGAAAACGTTTTCCGAAAAATGTTTTCCTGTAAAATGTTTTACGGAGGAAGGGTGTAAAATGTTTTCGGCTGTTTGGTAAGGAAAATGTTTTCCGGAAGGGCGTAAAATGTTTTATTTTTTTATTTTTATTATAATTTTATTATTTATTATTATTTTTTATTTTTTTTATTATAATTATTAACTTTTCTTTTTTATTATTATTATATTTTTCTATTTTTTTAATTTTATTATTATTATTATTATTTTTTATTATTATTATTATATTTTTTTATTTATTATTATTATTATTATTATTATTATTATTATTATTATTATTATTATTATTATTATTATTATTATCATTATTATTTCATTATTATTATTTTATTATTATTATTTAATTTTTATTTATTATTATTATTATTATTATTATTATTTTATTTATTATTATTATTATTATTATTTTATTATTATTTATTATTATTATTATTATTATTTTTATTATTATTATTATTATATTATTTTATTTATTTATTTATTATTATTATTTTATTTTTATTTTTATTTTATTATTATTATTTATTTATTATTTTTTTTATTTTATTTTTTTATTATTTTTATTTTTATTTTTATTATTTTATTTTATTTTTTATTATTATTTTTTTATTATTTTTTATTTTTATTTTTATTATTATTATTATTATTATTATTATTATATTATTATTATTATTATTTTATTATTATTTTACAATTATTATTATTTTAGTATTATTTTTTTTTTATTATTATTATTATTATTATTATTATTATTATTATTATTATTATTATTATTATTATTATTATTATTATTATTATTATTATTATTATTATAAGAATGAGGAAGTAGAATGTTGTACCTTGTGAAATATGAGTTGTACATGAAGGGCACCATTTTTCGGAAAATGTTTTACTTAGGACAATGTCAGTAAGTCGTTTTACTTAGGAAGGACGTAAAATGTTTTCCGAAAAACGTTTTCTCCATTTTCCGAAAAATAACCAAACAGCAGAAAACGGGTTATTTTTCGGAAAACATTTTTCGGGGGCTCAACCAAACAACGGAAAACGAGTTATTTTACGAAAACGAGTTATTTTACAGTGAAACAAACGAGGCCTAAGTAGCTAATTTCTTTTCTCAAAGCGATGCAGTTGTCGGTAATATGGCCAAAATCTTCATGGTATGCATACCACTTAGACTTGTCCTTCCAAGGTGAGGGTTTGTCAACTTCTTTTGGCCATCTTGCCTTGCCACCCAAGTTGTCCATCGAGTAGAGGAGTCCTGAAACATCAACAGAAAAAAAATAATCACTAATCTTAGGATAAGTTGTATCATCATCATCTTCTTCTACAATATTAATTTTAGAAGAGTCTGTTTTAGAGTAGGGTTTCCCCCTATTAGATCGATGATGAGAGGAGTCTGCCTTTCTGTCAGGATTCTCATATGTAGGTGCCTTCTTTGACGCCTTGCCATGAACCATCTCATCTTCTTCCCGCCTGATAAGCCGAACAGATCTTGTCCTGACTTCTTCCAAGCTTCTAGATGGGAACATGACCAGATCTTGGTAGAACGGTGATTCTCTCTTCAACCCCATCCTGAAAGCTTCTGTTGCAGTTGACACGTCAATATGAGGAATGCTTACGGCTTCCTTATTGAACCTGAACACGTAATCTTTTAGGGTTTTGTCAGGCTGTTGTACAATCATGTAAAGGTCACTTGTTAATTTCTCAAACACACGATTGCAAGAGAATTGATTAAGAAACATGTTAAGTAATTGAGAGTAAGATGAGATAGAATTCATAGGCTGATTAGTCAGCCACATCAAGGCTGGACCGGATAAGGTGGACCCAAAGCCTCTGCACAAACAAACTTCCTTAAGATGCGGGGGAATGCTAATGATGTCCATCTTCTCTTGGTACAGGGCTATATGCTCTGCAGGGTCCGTTGTGCCATCTATTGTTTCATTGGTGGTACTTGAAATCTTTTAGGGATCTCCACTCCAGCTATGGCAGGAACAAAGCGTGAATCATGATGGCTGGTTGGAGATGCTTGATTGAAGGGTAAGGTGACTCCCGGAACCTTCATGAGAATATCATTGATCTGCTGTACTTCCCTTGCGAGGGTGCTATCTGCAACAGAGTTAGTGGAAACAAATGGATTGAAAGGAGTATTAAACATATTCAAATTCCCTGTTTGCCCCACGGGAGGTGGGGTTGCAAAGGTAAAACATGTTGATAGCGAAACCGGGTTGGACGTAACAGTGGTGCTTTCAGTCTGAACGGCGCTGGCCATGTACATATTTCCTTGACCGCTCCTTGCACTTGGCCCAACATCTGAGAAAAAAGTTCTAGGCTGCAGAGGTGAGGTCTCCGACATGCTGACTATTGGAACACTGCGCCCTGAAGCCGATGAGTCACGTCATATTCTGTCGATGTGATTGAAGATCATTTAATTGGTATGTTGATGTCCGTCAATATGGTCCTTCAATTATTGCATCATAGCCGTCATGGCAGTTATAACTTCTAGCGAAATTCCAGGCAGCGTCATGGATGAAGAACCTCCCAGGTTGAGCCCTTTGCTTTGAGACGTGACAGAGCCAGACCCAATGGGTGAATGAATGCTAGAGGTTATGGGCAAGCTTGACATGTTGGTTCTTGCCCCTGTCGTAATGATGGGTGTAGGCATTGCTGAAGTAGGATTGCTCATCTTGATTGGAATCTAAAAAACCAAAGTTTCCACGGACGGTGTTTTGGTAGAAAAAACAATAGAGTAGAATCTTAACTAGGTTTAGTGTGTGGATTGAATAATAAGGAGGGAACTATGGAATTCGATTATATGGAGCAATAGAATGAAAAAGAGATAATGACAACACGATTTGTTAACGAGGAAAACCTTGGAGGTGATAACCTCTTTGGAAAAAACCCCGGGAGTTAGGTCTCCAACCTTAAAGGTTTCACTATAATAATCACGATTACAACTTTGGAAGATAATGGAGAGGATTACAAGAGCTTGTGTGTAGAGTGTATGCGTATGAGCATGAATGTGTTTTTCTGTCTCCATTTCCCCTTAAATACAAGTAGATATGAAAGAGTCAATATGGTTCCTATAATCTCGGCATTTTGGTTTATCACTTCAACCTCCGTGAGACCAAGTCGCCCTAGCCGTTTGAAGGTCTGTTGAACGTGCTTGGAGATTGTTCCGCATTCCTCTCTTAATTACTGAAAAATAAGAATAAGAATATTAGGAAATATTGAGCAAGTAAATATTAAAACAATACTTACAGTGTAATGACATCTCGATATGCAGGATCAATTGAAAATGTCGCCATGTTGAAAAATACCCACAACAATTTGTCCCCAAAAACATTTGACTATGTTGGCAACTGAAGAGGCAAAATGTTTTTTCTTTTGAATTAATGGTCCAACTGTCCGCTCTGCTTGATGGGACGTTTTGGAAGACGTGGCGTTGAAATGGACGGTTGGGGAGAAGAGTTAATTTTGAAAAGGAATTCTTTTTCTTTTTATTAACCGCTTGAGAGGATAAATTAATCTTCTCAAAGCTTCTTTTCACCTCCGTTGGCCCACGGCGCCGTTCGTCTCCAAGGTAAAATTCCTCCGTCTCTCACCTTCTCCCTTTGTTTATTTTTCTCTTTTTGCTTTGTCAACCATGGGTAAAACTAGGTTGTCTGCGTCCAAACCAGAAAGCGTCATCCCCACAAGGTCCGTAGAGATTAATCTCGACGATTTTGTTTGCGGAAATCTTCTCACTAAACCAGTTTGAAGAAACTTGTTTGTTCAACGATTCTCAAATAGAGTCCATAAAACAACAATGTTGCTTCCCAAGTGGTGCAATTTTTCATCCCTTTTCCATAAAACTTAGGTCGACCATATTTCCCTCAAATGGATCTGTTTCTTGAATATCCCTTCCTTCTAGGGTTTAGTTACCCTTTTCCCTTTGTTAGTTCTTGAGTTCTTTCGAAAAACTCAGCGGCTTATGCTCAACTTATGCCAATGGCTGGCGAGTTTTTGCTTTTGTCCTCAAAGTAAACCGGAAAACGGACTAAACCTAGGGCTTCCCGAAATTGCCTATTCCTATGATCTTCAACTTTTTGGTTCCAAAAGGTACCTTTTAGAAAGAAATCAGGTAGAAATCCTTTGATGAGCACCACATCCTCCGGTGATAGGGGATGGAAGAATAGATTTTCTTTGTTGATAGGACGTCGATTGGAGAAAAGGATGATATATCGAAGCAATGGAACAAGGGAGGTACTTAAATTCTTACTCTTGTGACTTCCTGTTCTTGAGACAAAGCTGAATTGTAATTGTTCTTGCTTTTATGTAGATATTGATTGGGAGAATTGTTTCCACTGCCAAAGACACTCTAGCCAAGATCGAAGAGTTTTTCGGTCTCCCTCTCGATAAGAGGTCTCCCGAAGGTTTGTTGGAAGCTTCGTCGACTATTCCGGAGGATATAAAGGCTTCTACTTACGTAATTATGTCCAGATAAGCTTGGTATCTTGTTACCTTTGATAAGCTGTCATCAATTTGATGTGTTATTCGTTATTGACAATATCTCTATGTCCATGCGGTCTCCAAACCGGTAGTTTCGGGGTCGACTTTGACTGGATGATATTGAGGCCTGCTCTACGAACCCGTTGTCAAGATTGAAAAGAAACCTCCACACTGCTCCTAAGAAGAGTCACATTTCTGATGAAAGCATTGGTATTGGCTCTAGGGTGAGGAAGAGAAAAGCTAGCCAAGAGGAAGTGATCGAGGTTGGAGACTCCTTTGATGGAATGTCGGCGGGAGATTTCAAGAAGAAATTCATGAGCCTTGCTAATGGGGTAAGACACCATTAATTGGATATTGAATAGTTTCAAAGGTTGTTATAACATTTAGTAATATCAAGATGTCATCTTTCGGCTTGTAGGGTACGTGGAGGAATTGGCAAAAGAAGTTGAAATGGTAAAGAAGAAGTCCAAAGGCGACATCGCTTTGGTCGGGGAAGGAGAAGTTGGCATCGAGATAATAAGGTGAAGGAATATGAGAAGACTATAGAGCAATTAAGCAAGTCGGTGGGAGAACAAGAACAGACGGTGAAGGACTTATTGAATAGTGCGGCGAAAAGTGAGGATGACCACAACAAGGAGATAGCGAAGTGAGGAATTCTTGCAAACTAGGCTGCGGCGAACTGTCTCTCAATGCAAGGTGAAGATGATGAAGGAATATCGGGAAGGGAAGAGGTGGCGCTTGGGATATCAATAGGGAATGTGCCTATACGTTCAAGTTGACGGTGAGGTGACGGACGAGGGCGAGGTGTCGTCAAGTCCGTATGAAACGATTGTCGAGGATGCACCAGCGGTTGGAGAAGTGACACCGGATGCACACACTGCGGCGAAGCCACCTAAACAAAAGAAGGTAAAACAACTTGGTTTTTGGTATTTTGTTGATGTTTCTTGGGGTGGAATCCCTTAAGACAATTTTTATTTTTATTTGGTTTGTAATGGGTCCATAAGGACTAAAGACAATCTTTTATGTGTTGGGTTGGTCCAACACTTATGCACGTTCTTGTTGGTAGTTCGGATACTTTATGGTTGCTTTAGTTTAGTTATGGTTTAATAGTTTTCAAGCACGTCAAGGCTTGTTTCTTTTGGATAATTTTTTGTATGTTTTGCACATATGGCGACATGATAGTATGTCGAAATGATAGGTACTTAGGATGACATGTATACGTCATAAACCGTAGATACTTAGATGACACGTATATGCCATAAACCGTAGATACTTAGATGACACGAATATGCCATAACCATAAGAATAATACTTAAGATCAATCATCTAGCGAGTGGGAATGGGTAAGCTATATGAGTTTACCCATATAGGCCCACCCCACACCTCAATTAGTGAGATAACTTGCGCTCCAGGCGAAGGTGTGGTAACCTAACTTCTTAAGAAAGAGGTAATTAACTCTTTAAACCTTAGAAGGGATTGTGTACCTTTACTTGAGAAGAGATGGCCAGTCTCTAACGGAGGAGAAATCGTTGTTCCTTGCGTGCATTCGATATGTCCCCATGTAAATGTGTCAATTACCTCATAAGATAGAAACACGTTAAAAACGGACGCCAACTAAGGTTGACATCTCTCCACAAAGTGTATTAGCGACATCTTAACTTGTAAATAATAAAAAAGATGCATAGGAGAAAAGAAAGGTTGTAAAGAATTAAAAGACGATTCATACCTGGAAAGATGAGTTCATGGGAAATCATATTTAAATGTAATACCTTTTGAGATGAATGGCGTTCCAACTTCGCGGTATCATTTGGCCATCCAAGGTTGCAAGGCGATATGCTCCTTTTCCGGCTTGTGCATCTATTAAGTAGGGTCCCTCCCATTTTGGGGCGAGCTTGCTGCATTGGGCTCCTTGGTATTTTGGAATGCCTTTCGTAGGACTAAGTCTCCTACTTGAAACCTTCTAACCCTTACGTTTTTATTGTAAGATCGGGCTACCCTTTCTTGATATGCTTTGCCATGCGAACTTTGGCCATGTCCCTTAGCTCGTCCACGGTATCCAGGTCATGTATCAAGATGTCTTTATTATGTTCGGATGTCGATGGGCTGTATCTTGCCGTTGGTACAAGGACCTGGCTGGAATAACGAGATTCAGTTCCAAATACAAGTGAATAGGGGTTTGACCGGTAGCATTCTTAGATGTCGTCTGTCGGCCCATAGGACCATTGGTAACTCTTACGCAGCGTCCTTTCTTACGGTTTAGTCTCTTTTTAAGTTCTTTGATTATTATTTTGTTGCTAGACTCTGCTGTCCATTGGCTTGAGGGTGAACAGGCGAAGATGTCACCATCTTAACACCCCAAGATGTCAAGAAATCTTGGGTCCTCTTCTTGATGAATTGAGAGCCGTTGTCACAAATTATCTACGATGGAATTCCGAATCAAATTTGAATATGTTCCTTTTGATAAAAGATATCACTTCTTTGTCACGAACTTGCACATATGCCTCGGCCTCTACCCATTTAGAAAAGTAGTCTGTCATGGCCAAAAGAAATACTCGTCCCCCTGGTGCTATGGGAAGTTTTCCTACTATGTCCATTCCCCAAACCATAAAAGGCCATGGTGACGGGATAGGATGTAGCGGTTTGGTGGTGCGGGGATGTCCCCATGTCGTTGACGGGAATCACATTTCTTTGCGTAGTCAACGGCATCTTTTCTCATTGTAGGCCGAAATAGCCCATTCTAAGAGCTTTAGTATGTAAACTTACGCCCCGGTATGATTTCCACAATCTCCTTCGTGCGGCTCCTTGAGAACTGATGGGCTCTATACGCCTCTAGACATCTTAAGTAGTGACTGCGGCGGATTTTCTAAACAAGAGATTATCAATAAGTAAATATTTAGATACTCTTACCACGAAGGCTCTTGCATTTTTCTCCTCGTAGGATCGTATCATCTAAGAGATATTTGATAATAGGAGCTGTCATCCCGAGGTTCTTTGCGGGAGAGGCAAGTATGTCGGCATCCGGGCGAACATCTCAAGATGGTCAATTCTTTGGGATGTCAACATGTATGATTGGGATCTTGGTTTGTGAGAAGCTTTTGAAGGCTGAACCCAAGTTTGCAGAGCATACGCTTGAGAATTTTCTTCCCGTGGGATTTGTTCCAAGGAAAATGTTTTGAATTTGGCCGAAATAATTTTTACAATTTCCAAATATGTTGTCATCTTAGCGTTTTTCGCGACGTAGGACCCGTTGTGCTGATTAACAATTAGTAATGAATCCATGAACACAGGATATGCTTGACATCTAAGTCTTGGGCTGCGGTTAAACACAATTAGAGCCTCATACTCTGCTTCATTGTTGGTAGCCTTGAAGCGCAGCGATAGATTGTGGTATTATGTCCCCTTGTGGCGATTTTAGTACAACTCCAAGACCTGTACCTCTCATGTTGGAAGCACCGTCCGTGTAGAGAGTCCAAATTTTTAGGATGTCATCATCTTGAAGTTCTTTGTACTTCCAATTCCACCTCTTGTTGTAGGGTTGGTGAAATCGGCCACAAAATCGGCCGGGGCTTGGGATTTTATTGCGGTTACGGGCTCGTACTTGATGTCGTATGTGCTTAATTGTACGAGACCATTTCGCCATTCGACACGACATCTCTGGTTTTCTCATGACATTCTTAATAGGATAGTTAGTGCGTACAATAATAGTATGTGTTTCAAAATAGTGCCTTAATTTAATAGAAGCGGTTATCAAAGCTAAAATTAATTTTTGTAAATGAGAATACCTGGTCTCGGCATCTAAGAGTGTCTTACTTATATAGTAGATGGGTTCTTTGATTACCATCTCGTTACGTCACCAAGGCTGCGCTTACGGCGCCTTCGGACCTTGCTAGGTAGATGTAAAGATGTTCTTCCATGCTGAGGTTTGGCCAATAAGGGAGGTGTCGACGGGTAAGTTTTGAGCTCTGAAAAGCTTCTTCATGTTGTTCCTCCCATTGGAACTTCTTGTTCTTTCTTAAGATGTCGTAGAAAGGTTTGCATCGATACGAGGATTTTGAAATGAATCTAGTGAGTGCGGCAATTTTCCTGTCAATCTTTGGACGTCCTTGACGGATTGAGGTGATGACGGGTTGAGAATAGCGCGTATTTGTTTGGGCGGCTTGATGCCTCTTTTAGTAACCATATAACCCGAAACTTGCCGGCCTTCATTAGAAGTTGCATTTAGGCTGGATTAAGTTTCATATTGAAACAATCCAAGATGTCAAAAGCTTGAGAGAGGTTGCTTATGTGATCCTCGGCCTTCTTGGATTTTACTACCATGTCGTCGATGTATACCTCCATTGTGTCCCCAATCTGATCCTTAAACATCTTGTTGACGAGCCTTTGATACGTTGCTGCATTTTTAGTCCAAAAGGCATGGCAATATAACAATAAATACTGTAGGGGTTATGAAGGCGGTGTCCTCTTGGTCGAGATGGTTCCATGCGAATTTGTTGAAATCACGAGGACGCGTCCATGAAAGTGAGGAGTTCGTGACTGAAGTGGCATCAACTAATGAATCTATGTGCGGCAAAGGGAAAGGATCTTTTGGGAAGGCTTTATTTAAGTCGGTGAAGTCGACGCAAACTCGCCATTTCCCGTTTCTCTTCTCTACCACAACCACATTCTTGACCATCTTGGATAATCGACCTCCCGTATCATGTTGGCTTTGAGTAAGCGCTCTACCTCCTCCTTGATGATCGATTTACGGTTTTACGCAAACTTTCTACGTTTCGGTGCCTTTGGTTTAAAGCTAGGATCTACGTTAAGTTTGTGAGTGATGACATCTTTGCTAATGCTGTCATGTCATCATGTTTCCAAGCGAAACTCTTTATTACGCTTCTTAATAGGTTCACAAGCTTCTCTTCTATATACGACGGGATGTCGGTGCCAATAAGTACTTTGATGTCGGGTTGGAAGGATCTAACAATACTTCTTTCACATCATCCTCCTAGCTTCCCGAGGACTTCACGTACTTTCCTCGGTAATTGCTATGCTTGTTTTGGAGATGTAGACGCCTTCATTGAAGTTTTGTAACATTCCTTGGCCACTGTTGATCACTTTGTAAATCTTAGCGACACCCCGAGGTGTTGGAGACTTCACACAACGATGGTAAGTGGAGGGTACGGCCTTCATTACGTGAATCCACGGTCTTCCAAGAATGACATTGTAAGATGTTGCGCAATCAATTACGCAGAACCGTTCCATGGTGTTGAGGCCCTTTGAGTATATTGGAAGCTTTATCTCCCCCACCGTTTCTTTGACTTCACCTGAAGCCTACCGGCCGAAGACTTTTTGACAATCTCCGATTACAGGATGTTCATTTCCTTAAGGGTACCCAACATAATAAGATTGACGGAGCTGCCCCCATCTACGAGAATACGTCGTATTGTACGGTTAGCGTCTGCAAGGAAATAACCGAGACCGTCATGATGGGGTTCCGGCAAGTTATCACGATCACTTTCATCAAAGGTAATTGGATCCGGGCAAGGTGTCGACATCTGAGGTTTGTCTCTCAGCTTTTCCTCTTTTGACTCCTTAGCGTGTCGTTTTGCGGCGAGAATAGGATGTTCCACATATTTACGAGCCTCCACTGATGAAGTTGATCACCTTTGTTGATCTTTGGGAGAAAGCGGCCTTTCGGCTTCATGAGGAGCTTACGCATTTTCGGCCTTCTTCTTTACTGGATCCCAACAACTCCTTAAGATGTCCTTTCGAGAGCAAATGGCTGATCTCCTTTCTTAACGCGATGCGGTCTTGATAACGTGTCCAAAGTCTTCATGGTAAGCGCACCATTTTGATTTGTCACGCCATCACTGTGGTTTTGTCCGTTTTCTTTGGCCATACGGCTTTGTCTCCTAGGTTGCCCATTGCACAGTACACTGAAATGTCCTTGAGAAAAACAATAATCGAAATGTTAGGCACATTATCACTATCTTCATCCTCACCGTCTACCGAATTAATTTTGCTAGTGTCAATTCTCGGATAAGGATTGGGACGGTTGTTCTGCGATGGGACGATTCGAGTCTTTCTGTCGGGATGGTCATATGTCGACATCTTGGATGACGACTTCGATCTTCGCAGCTCATCTTCCTCCGATCTTATGAACCTTAATGCCACTGCTCTGACTTCTTCTAGCCGCTTACAAGGAGTCATTACCAAATCTTGATATCTTTGTGAATCTTTCTTCAACCCCATTTTGAATGCTTACGTAGTTGTCGACATGTCAAGATTGGGAATTTCTAACACCTCCTTATTGAACCGATGGACATAATCCTTCGAGTCTCATTAGGGCTTTGGGTCACATTGTAGAGATCACTTGTCAACTTTTCAAATTGTCATTGCATGAGAATTGGTTATAGAACATGTTGATGAGGTGGGCGTATGAACCAATTGAACCTAGGGGTTGCCTAATCGGCCATTTGAGAGGCTGGTCAGGACAAGGTGGATCCAAATCCCTGCATAAGCGAGCCTCCGTATTGAAGCGGGATATGGATTATGTCCATCTTTTCTTGATAGTGTGCAACATGCTCCTGCAGGTCCGTGGTGCCGTCGTACTGACTTCATAGATGGTACGTTGAAACGCTTCGGGATGTCGACATTTGTAATTGTTGGGACAAACCGGGATTGATTGTAACAGTTTTGGGTGCTGGTTGAATTGGAGGAGTTACACAGCACGTTCATTATCGGCTCTGCGAGATCTGCATCTGTTTAGCTAGTGGGTTTCTGCAAAAGGGTCGGCCATAGGAATACGATTGAAATTATTATTATTGAAAAGATTATTTAGCAAACCGAGAATCGTCCGTAGTAGTCGTGACGGTAGTGTTGTCTATAAATGGAATGAATGGGGTGAATCTGCGGAAGATGGCGTCGATGGGGTGTCCCCGGGCAAAGATGTCGACATCATTAAAGATGTCGGCGGAGGAGGGCTGCCCATTGGAATGAATTCATTACGAAATGTAGATCCTCTGGTGTTGTCAAAGTTGAGAATCCTTGCACGCGGCGGTGATATATTCTCAAGCCGAGATGCGATGAGCTGTTGGTCTTTCTGCATCTTAATCATGGAATTGGTCAACACCTTCGAATTGTTATCTTGCTGGTCCAACCTTTGGTTCAACATGGTCAAGATACTCCGGATGTCAGCATCTGCATTGGAAGACGTTGCCCCCTTTTGTGGAGTCTTCGTAGGTTGAGTTGGCTGAGACCCGGTCTGAGGAGGTGGTGGTAACAAGCTGGTTCTACCTCCTGATGTGGGAACAACGGCGGGACCTTTGCCGGCGGTGGACACATTGGAGGGTGCAGACATAGTGAATTTGATTAGGAAATGTTTCAAATAACCGATAAACCACGAGGCCCCTCGGTGGGCGCCAAATTGTTTTGGTAGAAAAAACAATAGAGTAGAATCTTAACTAGGTTTAGTGTGTGGATTGAATAATAAGGAGGGAACTATGGAATTCGATTATATGGAACAATAGAATGAAAAAGAGATAATGACAACACGATTTGTTAACGAGGAAAACCTTGGAGGTGATAACCTCTTTGGAAAAAACCCCGGGAGTTAGGTCTCCAACCTTAAAGGTTTCACTATAATAATCACGATTACAACTTTGGAAGATAATGGAGCGGATTACAAGAGCTTGTGTGTAGAGTGTATGCGTATGAGCATGAATGTGTTTTTCCGTCTCCATTTCCCCTTAAATACAAGTAGATATGAAAGAGTCAATATGGTTCCTATAATCTCGGCATTTTGGTTTATCACTTCAACCTCCGTGAGACCAAGTCGCCCTAGCCGTTTGAAGGAAGTGCATTGAACGTGCTTGGAGATTGTTCCGCATTCCTCTCTTAATTACTGAAAAATAAGAATAAGAATATTAGGAAATATTGAACAAGTAAATATTAAAACAATACTTACAGTGTAATGACATCTCGATATGCAGGATCAATTGAAGATGTCGCCATGTTGAAAAATACCCACAACAGACGGCGCCAAATTGTTTTGGACAAATTTCAACAATTAAATTTATCTATCAAGTATGTTTGGGCACAAATGAAATATAATTCTCAAATAAAGATGAATACGAGGATGTAACGAGGAAAACCTTTGAACAATCGTTCGTAGGAAAAAACCTCGGGAGGCTTTAGGAAAAGCCTACCTTAACCAAAAAGTGTTATTGAATTTAATATTTCTTGAGTACAAAGTGCAGTATGAGCGTAGAGTAGAGTGTGTCATGTGAATACATGTGCGTTCTAGAGGGTTTATATATTTGTAAGTGTAACTGAAACAACAATTTGAATGCTACTCCTGATATTTCGCCTAGAATCTCGCCCATTGTTGATGATGAGCAGCCGTTAGTTATCTTTGGGAATTATGGCCGTTTATGAGGTTTAAACCCCTTTGTTGACAAGGTCTTCAAAGATAAGATTATCCCATTTGAATCGTAACTTATTTCCTGAAAAATAGAGAAATATACAACAGATAATTCAAGGCGTCAGTTCAAGGCGTATATCAAGACGTTACCTCAAAGTGGATGATCAAGATGTAGATATCATGCTGAGTGAAATTTTTAGGGTGAAACAGTAATGCCTTATAAATATCTTTGCATATTGTATTATCATTTAAACTTCTTCCTGATTGTTGCACTATTCGAGCTTTGAGATGCTCCATCCTTGCCGCTCTTAGGGTCGCCGATGAGTGAAGTTTCGGTGTTCGTTTGGTAGTGACCAAACAATGTCATCTTATTTGATAATTGTCAACCAAACCAAATTACAATGTTCGGTCAAAAGCCACCGAACAAGGAGTAATATTTCGGCCACTGATGAACCCTAAACATTATTACGTGTAAGTTAAAATTTATTACAATTTTAACGTTAAGGTATGAACCTCTTCTTAAGATAATTTTTATTTCCTTAAAAAATTTTATTCCCTTTAATCAATCAAAACCCATATTGACTTAATTGGAGGGGTGTTAGCCAAGCTAACACCCAACCCTAACATGTTCCTGTGTTGCAAGATGGAGACCCCTCAACCTTGGATAAACGACATCAGGAGGCTGTGTGAGAGACGCCTCGAAAGGTTAAGCTTTTCTTGATAACACAAGGTACACGACGCCTTCGTACTTAAAAGCATTATATGTCATACATACTGAGTTATGATTGCATTATCGCCTGGGCGCACGCTTTTCACAATTGGTTTAAAAAGCATACTTAATTCACCTTGTCTGATGAATTATATCTTTTACTTTAAATTTAAGTTGTGAACTAAGGATTGTAATGTTAAACATGTTACCTAAAAGACACAGAACAATGACATTTCTACATGTCATCTACATCTTAGTTATAATATCATTGTATGTTATCTTTACAACTTGGTTATAACATCGTTGCATGTTATCTTTACAACTTGGTTATAACATCGTTGCATGTTATCTTTACTTACTGGTTACAACACTAGTACGTGTTGTCCTCCGTACCCAGCATAAAAATACTCGAAGGTATAAAAACACCAAAAGTACCATTACGATAAACAAAAGTTAACCAAAAGACTAAGATGTTGGACCAACCCAACACCATCAAAACAAGTGTTTGGACTCTTATGAGTCACTTACAGAACCAAGAATTTAAAGATGTCTTAGGGGCATCCCCTATTTTAAAACCCAAATTTACATGCCAACAGAGGCATGGCAAATAAAACGTAACCATTGTTTAAAAAACTTGAAAAAGAAATTGTTTTTAACTTCATATTGCAGGTACAGCTTTTGCTTCCTTACCCTCACCTTCTTTTGCAGACGTACCTACTTCTTCTTCCTTATCCTTCCCTCCTGCTCCGCCCTGCTCAATCTCTTTAATCTCGTGCGAGTTCACCTCTTATACGTCCACGACTTTGCACAAGAAGGCATTTAACATGGCTACTTCATCTTCAATTATCCACGCAGCATGTTTCCCAACCTCGAACTCTCTTATCATATTGATTCTGCTTTCCATCTCCGACTTGGTGGCATCTGTTTTGGTAGAAAAAACAATAATGTCGAATCTTGACTTATGAAAGTGTATGGATTTAATAATAAGGAGGGGACTTTGGAATTTGATTAAATGGAACAAACGGATGCTAAAATGAAGAAACACAATCAAGGACACAACAATATAACGAGGAAAGCCCTTGAGTCAAATGATCTCGCCGGCATAAAACCTCGGGAGGTTTTAGGTAACCTACCTAAAACCCAAAAATGTATTATTGATAGTTGAGTGATTACAAGTCGGATAGCATAAGAGAGAGTTTACAGAAACTAGTGAACGTGTGTGTGTGTAAGTGTAGGTTACTCTCTTTTATACCCCTTAAATAGTAAAAAGAAAGGTAAAAATATCCCTAGAAACAAGGAGAAAATATCGCCAAAGATGGAGATCACGGCCGTTTGATGAAGCTCGGAGATTGCCATTGACTGGGTTGTTTAACCAAATCAAGGACTTCGCTAAGACCAAGTCTTCCACAACTCAACGTAACAAACTAACAAAAATCCCTATAATCTCGGCACATCTTCTTATCCTCTCAACGTCCTTTGACTTGGTCTTTTTAGCGTTGAGGGAAAAGTCCCATGTCTTTGGTAAATATCTCCGGATTTAACTCCTTTGATTCTTGTAAAATATGATATAAATAATATTAGATAAATACAATAAATATTATGCAATACTTATAGTGGAATATCATCTTGACATGCGGGAACAACCGAGGATGTCACCATGCGGGGATATTGATGATGTCAACATGTGGAAAATCGGCCACAATAATTGCCCCCAAACTTATCACTTCGCGGAATACGAAGAGGTAAGTTTCCAAACTTCGAGTGGCGGCGGACATGATTTGACAACATTTGGTGGTGAAGAAAATCAAGAAGAAGTCAAGCCGTCGTCATCTCTCAAAATGTCAACGAGGTAAGAATAGTTTACCCCGTCTTTCTATTCCGCTAATCTTCCTTTTCCTCAATGCTTAAACTTTCTCTTCGATTCAAAGGCGGTTGCTTCAGGCTTAGACTTTGATGCGGAAGATTTGGATGCTCTTGTTGGTGCTTTTCTGCTAAGTCGATGTTAGATACCCATTGTCCCAAAGAAACAAGTCCAGGATGGGTGAAAATCGGCATTGATTCAAGGGTAAAGAAGAGGAAGGCTACAGAGAGTGAGGCTATCGAAGTTATGGATGCGGATATTTTTGAAGGTTCGAAGGTAGGAGGGGTGAAGAAGAAGCTTCTTGGATTAGTAACCAATGTAAGATGTTACTAAGCTGTCCTAACTGTTCCATAGCTCTATTATTTGCTAATTTGGAACTTATAGTGTTTTCTTAACAGGCAATGGGATGTTTGGAGTCCCAAATGAAAGATATGGCTAAGATCAATGAGCAATTTAAGAAGAGCGCTAAGAGTGATATGGATCAGGTCAAGAAGGAAGATGCTTTTTGGGAGAAGAAATTTTAACGAGCAGAAAGAGGAACAGAAGAAGACGGTGAAGGGGTTGTCAGCAATCAGACTTCTATTGAGGGTGTCTATCAAAATGAAATAAATGAAGTAAGGAATCCTGGAAGTTGGTTGCTGCCAAAGCCATGTTGAAGATCAAAATTAAGATGATGGAAGAACATAAAGATGGAAAATCTAAGGTTTGGAAGGTTGAGACCGAGTATGAAAAATTGAAGAATCCGTTGGGTGAAAAAGTGGATGAAGGAGAGGTGCCATCTAACCCTAAGGATGTGACGGTTGAAGTAGAAGGATAGAAGAAGGATGAGGAAGACAGAACTCCTTCAGCACACCTGCAACAGATGCTAAGTGAAGAAAAATTCAAGTTAGTTTTTCAAGTTGTTTTGTTTGATGATGATTTGTTTGAGTCCCAAAGAAATTTTTATTTATTTTGGTATGTTCCTGGTTCATAAGGACCGAAGACAATTTATCTCAAGTGTTGGGTTGGTTCAACACTCTGCTTTTAGTTTTATGTTGTTTGGATGTTGGAGCGGGCCAACTGAATTTGGAAACGTTTTATGGTAGTCTTAATAGTATTTAGTATCTTAGTGTTTAGAAAAAAACTTTTGTTAGCAACTTCTGTGCATGTCATGCTTTGATCCCTGATGCTAAAGTATTATCATAGGATGTTGACATAATAAAATGTCATATTTTTGTTTTCGAGTGAAGACATGAGAATGTCATAACCGGATGTACTTAAGATGACAGGAATATGCCATAACCAATTGAATCATTCTTAAGATCAATCATTTGACTGAGTGGAAATGGGTAAGCTATACAAGTTTTCTCATATAGGCCCATCCCACACCTCAACCAATGAGATATCGTGCGCTCCAGGCGAAGGTGTAGAAACCTAACTTTTGGAGAAAGAGGTAATTAACTCTTTAAACCTTAGAAGGGATTATGTACCTTAACTTTAGAAGAGGTGGCCAGCCTCTAGCGGAGGAGATTTCGTTGTCACTTTAGCTTGAGCACTTTGATATGTCCCCACTTTTGTATGTCAACATCTCGCAAGACAGAGACATGTTAGAGATGGACGTCAACTATGTTAACGTCCCTTCACAGGTTGTGTTAGCGACATCTTATTTTGAAGTAAATAAATAAAAAAATGACAAATAGGGAAATGAAAGGATACTCAAATTCAATAAATGAAAAGACCAGTAGAGGATTGTCCATACCTGGGATGATGTAAGTTTTAGGAAGGTATTGCCTAGATGTAATACCTTTTAAGATGAATGGCATTCCAACTTCGTGGGATCATTTGGCCATCCAAGGTTGATAAGCGATATGCTCCTTTCCCGGCCTGTGCATCGATCAGGTAGGGACCTTCCCACTTTGGGGCAAGCTTGCACTGCGTTGAGCTCTTTTGTATTTTTGAAATGCCTTTCGTAAGACTAAATCTCCTACTTGGAATCTTCTAAGTCTTACATTTTTGTTGTAAGACACGGCTACTCTTTCTTTGATATCTTGCCATCCGGATTTTGGCCATATCTCTTAGTTCGTCTATAGTATCTAAATAATGTGTCAAGATGTCCTTATTATGTTCGAGATGTCAACAAACCATATCTTGGTGTAGGTAGCAGAACTTACTGCTGGAATGTCGACTCGACCCAAACACTAGAGAGTAGGGTGTCGACCGGTAGCATTTTTGGATGTCGTCTGTCGGCCCATAAGACCATTGGTAGCTCTTCCCATCTTCCCTTCTTTTGGTCTAGCCTTCTCTTTAAGTTGCTCGGGATAATCTTGTTGCTTGATTACGCTTGTCCATTTGCTTGAGGGTGAGCAGTGAAGATGTCACCATCTTAACTCCCCACCTTGTCAAGAAGTCTGCGTTTTCCTGATAAGCGGGAGCCATTGTGAAGGTATTCCAAACTTGCTTGAATATGTTCCTTTTGATGAAAGAAATAACTTCCTTGTCGCGAACTTGTGCATATGCTTCGGCTTCTACCCATTTGGAGAAGTAATCTATCATGGCTAGTAGAAAAACTTTTCCTCCGAAGCTCTTGGCAATTTCCTACGATATCCATTCCCCAAACCATGAATGGCCATGGCGACAGGATAGGATGCAGCAATTCAGCTGGTTGATGTAGGATGTCGCCGTGCCGTGACGGGAGTCACATTTCTTTGCATAATGCCGCGTCTTTTCGCATTGTGAGCAAAAGTAGCCCATATTTAGAGCCTTGGTATATGGGCTTACGCCGGTATGATTTCCACATTGCCCTTCATGCGGCTCCATCAAAACTTTGTTGTGCTCGATGCGCTTCTAGACATCTCAAGTAGTGACTGCGGCAGATTTCCTAAACAAAAGTTATCAATAAGTAAATACTTAGATGACCTTACCCTGGATGCTCGAGTGTTTGTCTCTTCTGCTTTGAGATTGTATCATCTTGGAGATACTTGATTATAGGGGTACATCCGTAGGGTTCTTCTTTGGGTGGGAAGGATGTCGACATCTAAGGCAAACAACTCAAGACGTTCAATTCTTTGGGATGTCAACATGCACAATTGGAATACTTCTCTGTGAAATTCTTTTGAAGAGCTGAGCCTAAGTTTGCGAGCATACGCTTGTGAGTTTTCTTCTCGCGGCTTTGCTCCAAAGTAAATGTTTTGAATTTGGCCGCCATGATTTTCACTATTTCCAAATATGTCGTCATCTTCACATTTTTTGCTATGTAGGACCCGTTGTAATGGTTGACAATCGGCAAAGAATCCAAAAACACCACGATGTGCTTGATATCCAGGTCATGGGCCACTTGTAAGCATGCAATTAATGCCTCGTACTACTGCCTCATTATTGGTAGCTTTAAAGCTGCGGTGATGGATTGTGGTATTATGTCCCCTTGTGGCGACTTTAGTACGACTCCAAGACTGTTCCTCTCATGTTCAAAGCGCCATACTGTATAGAGTGTCCATATTCTTGAGATGTCATCATCCTGTAATTGCTTTGAAACTCTACTTCTTGTTGCATGGTTGGACTAAAGTCGGCCACAAAATCGGCTAGAGCACGAGATTTTATTCTTTGTTCTTGGCTCATATTTGATGTCGTAAGTGCTTAACGCACGGACCACTTAGCCATCCTACACGACATCTCTGGTTTTCTCATGACATTCTTAATAGGATAGTTAGTACGCACAATTATAGTATGTGTTTCAAAATAGTGTCTTAATTTAATGGATGCGGTTATTAAAGCTAGAATTAACTTTTGTAAATGAGAATACCTGGTCTCCGCATCTAAGAGTGTCTTACTTATATAATAGATGGGTTGTTGAAGACCATCTCGCTCTGTTACCAAGGCTGCGCTTACGGCGCTTTTACGATCTTGCTAGGTAGATGTAGAGGTGTTCGCCTTCCCGAGGTTTGGCCAATAACGGAGGTGTCGACAAGTAAGTTTTGAGGTCTTGAAAAGCTTGTTCATGGTGGTCCTCCCACTAGAACTTCTTGTTCTTTCTTGAGATGTCATAGAAGGGCTTGAGATGTCAATCTTTGGATGTCCTTGACGGATTGAGGTGATGACAAGTTGATAATGGCGCGAAATTGCTCCGGGGTGGCTTCAATGCCTCTCTTAGTCACCATGTAACCTAAGAACTTTCCTGCCTTCACTTCGAAATTGCATTTCTTTGGATTGAGTTTCATATTGAAACAATCCAAGATGTCGAAGGCTTTGAGATAGGTGGTTTATGTGGTCTTCGACTTTCTTGGATTTCACCACCATGTCATCAATGTATACCTCCACTGTGTCCCCAATCTGGTCGTTGAACATCTTGTTCACGAGCCTTTGATATGTTACACCTACATTTTTTAATCCAAAAGGCATAGCAATATAACAATAGATACCTGTGGGGGTTATGAAGGCGGTGTCCTCTTGATCGAGATGGCTCTAGGCCATTATGGGGAGGTTCCGGCAAGTTGTCTCGATTACTCTCATCAAAGGTGATTGGTAGGATGTGGACATCTGGATGGTCTTCTGGCTTCTCCCCCTTTGACTCCTTGGCGTGTCGCTTTGCGGCGAATAGGAAGTGCCATAAATCTCTAACCTTCCACGATGAAGTTGATCACCTTTGTCGATCTTTGGAGGAGCCGGGTCGCTCGACTTCATGTGGAACCTCTGCATTTACGCCTTCTCCTTTACGGACCCCGAAACTCCTTAAGATGTACCTTCGAGAGCAAGTAGTTGATCTCCTTTCTTAGTGCTATGCGGTCTTCTATGATATGCCCGAAGTGTTCATGGTAAGCGCACCATTTTGACTTGTCACGCCATCACTGGATTTATCGGTCTTCTTTGGCCATCTTGCTTTTTCTCCAAGGTTACCCATTGCACAAAGTACACACGAAATGTCAACGAGAAAAGTAATAGTCGAAATATTAGGAACATTATCGCTATCTTCATCCTCACCCTCAATTGAATTAATTTTCTTTGTTATCGGTTCTCGGATAAGGATTGGAACGGTTGTTCTGCGGTGGGATGATTCGGTCTTCTGTCCTGGATTGTCATATGTCGACAACTTGGATGAGGACTTTGATCTTCGCGGCTCATCTTCCTCCAATCTTATGAATCTTAGGGCCACCTTCGACTTCTTCCAACCATTTGCAAGGAGTCATCATCGGATCTTGATAGTCTTTGTGAATCTTTCTTGACCCCATTTTGAATGCTTACTGCGGTTGTCGACATGTCGAGATTGGGAATTTCTAGCACTTCTTTGTTAAACCGGTGGACATATTCCTTCAAGGTCTCATTAAGTGCTGGGTCACATTGTAGAGGTCGCTTGTCGGCTTCTCGAATTGTCATTGCATGAGAATTGGTTATAGAACATGTTGATAAGTTTGGGCGTATGAACCAATTGAGCCTAGGGGTTGCCTAATCGGCCATTTAAGAGCCGGTCGACCAAGGTTGATCCAAATCCTCTGCACAAGCAAGCTTCCACTGAATTGAAGTGGGATATGCACTATGTCCATCTTCTCGTGATAGTGGGCAACATGCTCCTACGGATCCGTCTTTGCCATCATACAACTTCATGGATGGAGCAGTGAAACGCTTCGGGATGTCGACATTTGAAATTGTTGGGACAATGAAGGACTGATTGTATCAATGCGAGATCTTGGTTGGATTAGAGGGGTTATGCAGTACATTCATTATCGGCTCTCTAAGGTCCTACATACGCTTGGCTAACGGATTACACAGTAAAAGGGTCGGCCGAGGAATATGATTGAAAGCATTATTATTAAAAAGATTATTAAACAAACCGGTGTTGTCTACGGGTGAGGTAACAACGGTGTTGTCGGTGAATGGCATGAAAGAGGTGAATCCTATTGGGGGTGGTGTCAGCAAAGTGTCATCAGATTAAGGTGTCGACATCAAGGAAGGTGTCGACATCCTGGGAGGTGTCGACATCTTGGAAGGTTTCGACATCAAGGAAGGTGTCGACATCCTGGGAGGTGTCGACATCTTGGAAGGTGTCGACATCCTGGGCTGCCCATTGGAATGAATTCATTCTGAAACGGAGATCCTCCACCGGTTTCAAAGGCGATATTCCTCGCGCGCATTGGCGAGATGTTCTTTGGCTGGGATGCAATGAGCTTCTGATCTTGCTGCATCTTGATCATATCATTGGCCAAAAACTTTGAGTTACTATCCTGGTTATCCAGCCTCTGATTCAACATGGTCAAGGCACTTTGGATGTCAGCATCCACACTAGAAGATCCTGCCTTTTGGGAAGATGGTGAAGGCTGCATCATCTGAGGCTTCGATTGAGGAGGTGGCGGCAACGAGGTTGCCTTGCCCCCAGACGACGGAGTAACGACGATTGTCTTGCCGGCGGCGGAAACCTTCGGGTTAGTTGACATGATGAATCATTTTAGGAGATGATCCAAATAATCAATAGACCAAATGGCCCCTCGGTGGGCGCCAAATTGTTTTGGTAGAAAAAACAATAATGTCGAATCTTGACTTATGAAAGTGTATGGATTTAATAATAAGGAGGGGACTTTGGAATTTGATTAAATGGAACAAACGGATGCTAAAATGAAGAAACACAATCAAGGACACAACAATATAACGAGGAAAGCCCTTGAGTCAAATGATCTCGCCGGCATAAAACCTCGGGAGGTTTTAGGTAACCTACCTAAAACCCAAAAATGTATTATTGATAGTTGAGTGATTACAAGTCGGATAGCATAAGAGAGAGTTTACAGAAACTAGTGAACGTGTGTGTGTGTAAGTGTAGGTTACTCTCTTTTATACCCCTTAAATAGTAAAAAGAAAGGTAAAAATATCCCTAGAAACAAGGAGAAAATATCGCCAAAGATGGAGATCACGGCCGTTTGATGAAGCTCGGAGATTGCCATTGGCTGGGTTGTTTAACCAAATCAAGGACTTCGCTAAGACCAAGTCTTCCACAACTCAACGTAACAAACTAACAAAAATCCCTATAATCTCGGCACATCTTCTTATCCTCTCAACGTCCTTTGACTTGGTCTTTTTAGCGTTGAGGGAAAAGTCCCATGTGCTGGTAAATATCTCCGGATTTAACTCCTTTGATTTACTGTAAAATATGATATAAATAATATTAGATAAACACAATAAATATTATGCAATACTTATAGTGGAATATCATCTTGACATGCAGGAACAACTGAGGATATCACCATGCAGGGATATTCAATGATGTCAACATGTGGAAAATCTGGCCACAACAATTGCCCCCAAACTTATCACTTCGCGGAATACGAAGAGGTAAGTTTCCAAACTTCGAGTAACTGGCGGACATAATTTGACAACATTTGGTGGTGAAGAAAATCAAGAAGAAGTCAAGCCGTCGTCATCTCTCAAAATGTCAACAGGTAAGAATAGTTTACCCCGTCTTTCTATTCCTGCTAATTTTCCTTTTCCTCAATGCTTAAACTTTCTCTTCAGATTCAAAGGCAGTTGCTTCAGGCTTAGACTTTGAATAACAATTTTCTAAAAAATAAATTTTAAAAGTTTTTGATTATTTATTTTAAGATGGAGGGGGTAATTTTTATTATTGATAAGAACAATCATTCCCAAAAAAATCAGTAAATAAAAGTTTGAAAGTTATCAATACAAAAGAGTAATGAATTTCTTTTATTTTAGCCCCTTACCGAATTATGGTTGTGGAGTAGGTGAAATTGAAGAGAAGAAAAAGACAAATAAAAATGGGAAAGAATAAGTAAAGTGGTGATCCATGAACCATGATGCAAGCAATATCCTAAATAAAAGTGTTTAAACTAAATTAAGGGTAAACTAGTCATATGAAATAAAAACGCATAAATAAACTACTATTTCCGCCACATAATTCTCTCCTTCCCAAATTAAATGTTTTAATAAATTTAGCCAAAAAGTTTGATCTTAATCAACACTAAATTTTGATAAAATTTTAATATTTATTTTAAGATGGAAATAATAAAACAAATAGTAAAGGTTGAGAAGTTGTTACTATAGCATTATGATTATTAGGTTAGCATGACGATCTTAATATAGTAAGTTTATTCATGAGACAGCTAATTTGGAAAATAAAAAGAAAATTAATATTCTTTTCATCTCGATTTAATATTTTTAGTTTCATTGTGCACGCTTATTAAAGAATTAATGCATAATGGGCCAATAATACTAGTGAGTTGAATACATAATTTTTCCAATTTTATTAAGTGATGAGTGAGTGAAAATAGATTATTAAGGAACAATTTTTAAAGTTTATGGGAATAAAATTGTCCAAAATATTGTAAATAATTTGTCACTTATAAAATAAGATAAACTAAATATCTTAAGCTAGGATGAACAAAAAATGCAATGAAAACTATTTCCTTCTTCTCAAAATGAATACTCCCTCCGTCCAGTTACATGCTTCACACTTTCTATTTTGGGCGTTCAAGTACATATTTTACACTTTGTCTTCTACATTATTTTAATACTCACAACACCATTATAATTTACTATTCCCTCCACTCATTCTCTCTCCTATTTTACTTTTACACTCACAACATTATATCATTATTTTTTTCCTTAATTCACGTGTGAACAGTAACCGTGAAGTATGTACTTGAACGGAGGGAGTATTTTTTTAAAAAAAAATTATTTTCATTCAAAAACAAATATAAATTATTTTGACATTCATTTTAAAACGAGGGGACAAACTAAAGGGGGTAGAATAGGGAAAGGGGTAGAAAGAGATGAGAATGAAATGGGAAATAATATGACACATATGCAAGAAACAAAAGAGAATCGATGATGAAGGAGATAGTGATGATGTGCCGAGTAGGTTCGAATCTTTGGACGCCCAAGTCCCTCTCCTCCATCATCATTCTTGAGCCCTCAATTCAAATCTCCTTTCCACTCCTTCACAGTTCATAATTACCCAAAACAGCCTTTTTACTTGCACTCAAAATAAGTAAACCAATGTATTCAAACCACTATGTATTATTTCATTCAAAAAGGACAACTAATTAATGTAGCAAAGTTTCAATGTATGACATTGGAAATTAAGTATTTTAATTCAAAAATGACAAGTATTTTTTTTTTTAAATCAATTTTTAGATTCTTAAACATCAAGTATTTTACATCAAAGGCATAATATACTAATATATAGTTTTATCGGAGTAAGTATGATTAAAAAATATGAAATAAATGAGGATATTGATAATGAAATTATGAGAATAATTAACAAAATATATACTCCTTCCATTCCACCTCAAATTGTAATATTGTAATTTTAGATGTTCTATTAGAAATTGTAAAAATTTTTAAAATGAAAAGATTTATATTCTCCCTCCATCTTATTCGAAATTGCAATAATTGTCGGGGATTGATAAGGAATATGTAATTATTAAAATGTTGAGAAGATGGATAATAGGGTTTGAGAAAGAAAGTGAGATAGAAAATTGTAAGTGGCAGTTTATCGTGAGTATGTCAATTGAGCCTCATTATTTAAAAGTATTAAAACTTGTCATTTTGGAAGTTTGTAATTGTAAGTAGAATACCCAAAATGATAAATTTTATAATTTCAAATGAAACAAATAGAATATTATTTTACTGAAGGTACTCACCTATCATACTAATGATTATTTTAATTCTACCTCCATCACACACAGTTTAAGTTTATTACTTTCCTTTTTTTTTTTTAGTATGTTTCAAGTTTTTAACTGATTTATTACTTAAATAATGAAACTCATTTGTCATTTCAAAATAAAAATTTTCTACCCAGTTTCTATCTTATAATTTATTTTTATACTTACAATATTTACCTTTTTTTAATCATTACTCCCTCCGTTCCGGACTTTGGTGCCTAGTTTGACTTTTCACGTAAATTAAGGAGAGAGTATTATATTGAAAGTGTTGTGAGTGTGAAATAAAATAGGAGAGAGAATGAGTTGAGGGAATAGTAAATTATAATGGTGTTGTGAGTATTAAAATAATGTAGGAGAGAGAATGAGTGGAGGGAATAGTAAAGATTCCTTTCCATTTTAGAAAATGTGCACGTAGGTTTGACACGCCCAAAATGGAAAGTGTGCACGTAGGTATGAGACGGGGGAGTATACATTATACAAAGTCAAATTAAAAATAATAAAACTTGGATGACGAATGGAGTAAAATTTATGAAAAGTGCTAAAGCGAACAGCTATTTTACTTCATAAGGATTTTTCTTTTAAAATTTTGATGTACTGATTATTTTATTTATTTATTTGTGACGGGGGAAGGAAGGAGTAGAAGTTTTGTGAATGGAGCAAGTTTTGGCAATCCTGGCCTATAGAAGCCGCCTTCTATGCTTTACAAACACATGATTGTTGTGGCAGGGTGAGGCGCATGTCTCTCCCCACCCTTCTCTCTCTCTCATCAAGATTTTTCTCTCTCTCTCTCTTTTTTTCTACTATAAATATTGACTGCATATTGACTGCCCTTCAGTTCATTTTGTCCCTCATTCTCTTACTCCCAAAACTCAAAGTCCCTCCCTCCTTTTCACTTCCTAAGCCCAAAGCTGCTCCTTCCTTCTTCTAACCAACCCTTCCAAAAGGTAATCTTTCTTGAAAAGATAAAGAAAGGCCCCAACCTCTCTCTCTCTCTCTCTCTCTCTCTCTCTCTCTCTCTCTCACACACACACACACACACACACTTACACTTACACACTCTTACTCTGTTCTTCTTTTCACTAGGAAAGCCAGACAGAGTCTCTACATGGTTATCATATTTTTTCACTTCTTGTTGGACTTCTGGTTTCTCTATCTATATTAGAGAACATTTTATAGGTGTAATTGGAATATGATATAAACATTTTGTCTTGTTTTTTGTTTTTGTTTATTTTTCTCTTCCTTGTAAGGACAACAGAAACAAGCCATTTTTCATTATTCTACCTCCCCTGTTTTCATAAATCATAAATACAGAACACACAACAGTTCACTCAACTGTTTTCCTCTTCTATTATAATTTGTGGGTATTTTAATTCTTAGTTTAAAATATTATTTTTGCAAGAAATAATGATATATAGATATACCCTTTTGCTAATTTTGTTATTTTTTTTTTCAAATTTTCAGGGGAATTTCTCATTTGTTGGTCCAAAGAAATGGAGAGATTGAACTCAAAGCTCTACATGGAGAACTGCTACATAATGCAAGAGAATGAGAAGCTGAGGAAGAAAGCACAGCTTTTGAATCAAGAAAACCAGGCATTGCTGTCTCAGCTCAAGCAAAGACTCACCCTTTCAAACAATCCTAATTCCAATAATGTCCCTAACAACATTCCTGATCTCAATCTCTGTTCCACCTCCAATCCAAATGGTAACATTAAGCCATGATCATCATTGCTAGCTGAAATGACTGAAAAGGACATCCTGGGTTTTTATGGGTCCCACCTTTGTAGGTAGAGGGTGGCTTTTGTGTAGGAAAGTAACAAAATATAGGAGGGGGGGGGGGGGGTAGAACTTAGAAATAGTAGTAAGTTGTTGCAGTTTCTGTTAGTGAAAAATAGGGAGTTTGGAAAAATAGTTTAGTATTGTTTGTTTTCAACTATCTAAGTATGTGAAGTAGTTATATAATCTTTATTATTATGTTTTGCTCTATTTGGGAGGTTGGTTTAAGATTATGTACTTTATCATCTCAAATCTTTATCTTTGTCTATCTTTTAAAGAAGAAATATCTAGTTTAGTTGTGGTTGGATTTTATTTTGTATTTCTTTTAATTCTAGTTTTCACAAAATAGAATATTCAAATTTATTTTTAAACAAAAATAAAATTCAACATTCATTTTATGGAATGGATGCATTTTATGGAATGGAGATATTATAAATTTATTTTAAAAAGTGTGACAAAAATAAATAAGATGAGTAGTGTAGTGAAATTTTAGCATTGTACAAGCAATTTTCAGATAAGTTAAGCATATTATTTTTAAATAATATTAACTAGTCGAATATGACATTTATTATGGAATGCAAGAAGTATTAGGAATATAATATAATATCATTATATTATATTCAAGTATATATTGTTAATATAGATTAGGAAACTAAATCTTTGTATTAGATTAGAAACCTTTTCCTTCTAGGAATTAGAAACCTTCTCCTTCTAGGAGACTACCTCCTCATTGTAACCTATAAATATGTATCTCTAGCATCATAATCAATTGAGTCTTTCAATACAATTCTTCTCTTCCATGTTTTGATTGACTTCGTCTAACCCTCTTTATTCTAATATGGTATCAGAGCATTATGATCCATAGAAGAACTTCTCCGCGAATCCCTAATGGCAAAATCCTAAGCCGCCCCACACCCTCACCACCTTGCTTCCGCCACAAACACCAAAACCCCACCGTCCTTCAACCTTGGCAAAAACCCTACTGCCATCACCACCCTTATTTCCGCCATCAATCAACAAAAACACCACCCTCCTTCTTCCCTAAACTACTCAGCAAAACCCTCCTTATTCAAACATTCTTCTTCAATTTTTCTCTTATCTCAATTTAACGTTGAGTATTATTTCTCCCCCTCATAATTCCTTTTTTTTTAATCTCAATTTAACGTTGAGTATTATTTCTCCCCCTCATAATTCCTTTTTTTATCTCAATTTAACGTTGAGTATTATTTCTCTCCCTCATAATTCCTTTTTTTTATCTCAATTTAACGTTGAGTATTATTTCTCCCCCTCATAATTTTTTTTATCTCAATTTAACGTTGAGTATTATTTCTCCTCTTCGTAAGCCCGAATTTTTCTCGGCCATCATACGTAAGCCCGAACCTTTTTCGGCCACCATACGTAAGCCCGAACCTTTTTCGGCCGTCAAATGTAAGCCCGAATCTTTTTCATCCGACACCACACATGTCCGAGAACACATCTTCAACTCATCATCAAACCCGGTTCATCTCATCACTCTCCAAGATTGGACTTATCCAAAGAACGTCCATCTTGCGGGGGCATATTAGGAACATAATATAATATCATTATATTATATTAAAGTAGGCCAAACTTAATAAGGTGTTGCCACATAAGTCAAAAAGGGTGATTCTTGCATTTTTAGGCTTCCAACTCATCCACCCCCTAATTAATTTGTGATGTTTTGAATTCTCCCTAATAGCTATTAACATTCATAGTCTCTAATAGTTATGTGAATGATTACTTCTTACAAGTTAACTTTTATTTCTTAATTTTATTGTATTCTACTATATAAGTTATTCTATTAGTTTACATCAATAGTTAATGTTATATTCTTTGAAATAATAGAGTAGGATAGCTACTTCTTCTAATAGTGTCTTCAAATAGTTATCACTACTCCTACTATTTATACTATTAGATAATAGCAATGCATTGAATTGATCATTACATGCATGAGTCTCTTGATGTTTCATTTCTTTAACTTACAAATTTTTAACTTTTGAAATACAAACTTTTGAAATGCAACAATCAATGGATCCTTACATGCATGAGCCCCTTCATGTATCCTTTACTATAACTTACAAATTATTAACTTTTAAAATACAACCATCAATTTAATGAGATGCATGAATCCCTTAATGTTTCATACACTATAGCTTACAAATTATTAAATTTTGAAATTCAACAATTAGTTCAAGGGTCATGAACTTTATGTGCATCTAATTATAAAATTAAATAATTATGCATAAAGTATATTTACATTCGGCAATAATGATGGGAGGGGGTAACAGAAAGTTTAGAGTGGAGATTAGTCATAATCCAAAAAGGTGTTGCTGTTTCTTCTGTTGAGGAAGTCCGTAAGGCGATTCAAGAGACATTTCCCAATGAAAAGGAGGTAAGTGCGAGCATTCATATGATTTGTTTTTCAGTAAGCTTCTTTAGATTTATAAAAAATTGGGGGCTATTCTTTTGGCCGATGAAAAGTTAACGGGGTTCATTTTGAAACGCAATTTTTATAATTTTTTTTTAATGAACAGATGATTGATCCACGGAGTGATGTTCAACCATTAAAATTGAGCCAAGAAAGGTAATTTTAATAATTTGTTTTATTTTTAGTTTTGCTCACAATTTTATTTATTTCATAATTGTGTTTGATTTCTCTCATGGCCTTTCATAGTAAAACTCTATTTTTCCTTTTCCCTTTTACCTCTCACCTCTCACCTTTCATTTTGATTTCTTTTTTCTTTTTTCCTTTTGATTTATATTTATATTTTAGTTGTATGTTGCTATTTTATTCATTTTTTATTTGTTTTCGTTGATTTATACTTTGGTTCAAATAAATTTATTTTGTCTTCTTATGTGTTTTTTTTTATTTTGATTAAAAGCTTAATTTTCTATTCCTCTTTAGTTTTTTACTTAGTTTGTATATTTGTTGATTTTGACATTCATTTTCAATTTATTTTTATTTTATTTTGTTATCGTATTTTTTATTTTGATTCTTTTTTAATGCTTCGATTATTTCATTGCCTTCTCTTTTGGTTATATTTGAAACTTATATTTAATTTTTGATTTTTTTTTTTAACTTTGTTTCAAACTTGATTTCAGATTTTTTTTTTTAAAATATCATACATTTGTTTTTATTTTATTTAATGATGTTTTTTATTTTTATTATATTGACGAATATTTCTTTTGATTAAGGCTTGGTATTCATATATTATTTATTTTTGATTTGTTTTTATGTTATGTTATGTTATTTATTTCAATTTTTATTTTTTTTGAATATTTTTTTTATTTATAAATAAAATTTATTTTTCTCTATTTTGACTATGTTAGTGAAGTTTAATTTTATTTTTTCATTTGAAGATTTTTTTAATTTACCTATACCTTTTTCTATTTTGATTTATTTGTGTCTTTATTTATTTTATTATGTTTTTGAAAATTTTCTATTTCTATTGTTTTTTTTTTAATTAAGGTTTAATTTTCATATTTTTGTTTTCTGCTTTTCTTCTTTTCATTTTCAGTGTGTATTGATTATGTATATTTATCACGGGTTGGGCAAAAGATGGAACCAAAATCATGTTGACATCATTTGTAGGACCATTCTTTACGGGGAGATTTTTATCTTGGAGTATTTGGAAATTATTAATTTCTATCTTTATATTTTATATTTATATTGCTATTTTTTTCATATGATATTAATTTTATATATACTATTAGTTTTAGTTTCATATATATATGATCATCTCTTTTTAGTAATTTTATAGAAAATTATCTTCATTTTACATTTATGTATGTTTTGTGCATTTATTTTTGTTTATTAATTTGAATTGTTTTATTTACTTTCAATGCAGATTTTAATTTGAAGTTTTGTGATACTTGGACATCAATGCAACATCAATTCCAAACTAATCATTCATTACAATGGAAGCTAAGGAAAATAGAGATAAAAGAATAACGAGATTTAGAATTGAAGTTTGAAATGATTTCAACAATAGTGTAAGCATTATAATGTGTAAAGCTGCATGATTATATACTTACTATTTGCAAATATAATCTATCATGGTTCAATTTATTGATTATATTCAAAGAAAGTTGTAAATCTCTTAACCGAAAATAATTTCACGCCTTTTCAGATAACAATCTAGATTGATTATTATTTTCCTTTTTTGATTGTCATTAGTTAGTTTAGTACTCCCTCCATCTCAAAAAGTTTATCCCACTTTAATTTTTATAATCAACTAAATTAAATTTTGACCACAACTTTATGAAATCATGTAATTCATATACAAATCTAAATGTTGTTATTGATTCACCATACAAATACTATCAATAACAACTTTTAAAATATTATAGGGATGATTCAATTTTTTTTTTTTAATTGTGGTCATAGTTCGATTGTGTTGACCATAAAAATTGATTTTTTTTTATAGAATTTTATAAAGTACTATAAATATGTTTTTTAAGGTTGGTCTCTAATTAAAAAAAAAAAGGTTGGTCTCTAATTCAACTTGAAACTTGGTTCTTTAAATCGTCTAATCATTTCATCTTTAAAAATCTAGATATCAATTGATAATTTCATTGTATGATTACATGAAACTACCTTCATTCGTGTTTATGCTTGATGTATAGAAAAATATCATGATAGAATATTAATATTGTCCATATACATAAAACTTTTCTTCTTCTATCTTCATTCGTGACTATCAAGTGGTGTCTCTTCACATTTGCAAATATTAAATTCTTAAGCTCTTCAAATTTTCATATTTTAAAACCGCCAAATATATAATTCTTCATCTCCAACAATGAAAATAACTTTCAAATGTATTAAAACCAAATAACTACGTCAAAACTAATGAAGTCGGTAACAATTCATTTTCATTAATTATCACCTTTACATGTATTGAAATTGTATAACTAGATTAAATTTATGAATTTCATTTTTCACCAATTCATTATCTTCATCCCATTTTATCACTGTTGCCTTTTTTTAAATATACTCCCTTCAATCTAAATAATTATCATTTTTGAACTTCTCACAACATCAGGAAATACAATTATTATTTCGATT
The DNA here is from genome assembly GCA_022495995.1 of Adenophora triphylla var. japonica. NCBI lineage: Eukaryota > Viridiplantae > Streptophyta > Magnoliopsida > Asterales > Campanulaceae > Adenophora > Adenophora triphylla. The sequence continues at coordinate 82,520 of JAFEMH010005203.1, read as the reverse complement.
TAATGGTAAAACTATCAAAATGGTACCTTATTTAATGTTTTAATCTCTTACATTATTTCATACAACAATCTAATTAATAAAGCAAAACAAATTTTAATACAAGAATAAAATAGATTTTTGAATGTTTTTTACTTCAAAAGCGACAATTTTTTGGAACAAGCATTTTATTCAACAATAATAATTATTTTGTATCGGCAGGAGAAATAGATAATAAAATATAAATCGTTGATAAAAAATAAAAACTATCCTAATTCTACCCCGTGCGAAGCACGGGTTTTCACCTAGTGATGAGTTTATTTAAAATAAGGCAAACGGACCCTAGAGCCCTTCTAGGGAGATTCAATCTCATTTTAAAAAATGACCTTTTACTAATTCCTCACACAACCCTCGTTGTTAAAAGACGAAAATACCCTTAAAATAAACACGTATATAGCTTCTGATTTCAACACGTCTGTAGCTTTCGATTTCGCCACGTGCCTCGTCAACCTCTCACTTTCACCGCTTCAACATCAGGCGACACAAAACCCTCAATTTTCAAAAATCATTTTCTCACTCTAAATCCAGGCGAAATTCAGGCGTTTTTCGGCGAAACTCAGGAGTTTCCAAACTCAGGTGAAACTTCGTTGCAGTGAAGAACGCAATGAATTAAACTCATAAAAGGTAAATTTCTAAAAAATTTCATCGAGATCAACATATATAATGAATTTTTACTTTATTTCGTTGTTTTTATAGGTTTTGTTCTTCGTTTATGATTTAAACAGTATTTTTTGTAAAATTATATAGAGATAAACAATTTTTGAATACATTTAATACTAATTTTTCAACATTTTGGCTCTGATAAACATTTCTTCATCATTTTCTTAAACCTATGTTGTTTGATGAGAATTGTTGATCTCTCACACACAGTTACATCCAAAATTACACGTAATTCACCTACTGATGATATAGACCACTTATGTTCCTACATATCTAGGTGTGGATTTGTGTGATTTTGATTCAACTGTGTGTGAATGATTTATGAGTTCACACTGATGACAATGTAAGGTCTCAGGTCTTATGAAATAACATAAGAATAAAAAAATCTAAAAATAAGTCTTATAACATGTCCATAAGACATATTATATATAAAATTGGGCTTATATATTATTTGTTGTTTTGTATAAGAGTTAATGGTTTATGAACTCATAAATTGTAAGTCTTATAACAATGTTATAAGACCTAGAATTGTCTTTTAGTTATGATAATGTACAAGTCTTATAAGTAATACATGAGACTTTTTTTGTATTCTTGCAATTAGATATTCTCCTTATGTAAGTCTTATAATTATTATATGAGACCTATCTGAATGGTTTATGAACTCATAAATTATAGGTCTTTTGACAATGTTATAAGACCTAAACCTTTAGGTCTTATGGCAAAAGAATAAGGCATACAAAAGGGATCTCATGTTTTATAATCACACTATAAGAACTTTTTATATGTTTCAATAAGACCTATAATTGTCTTTTAGTTAAGGTATACAACCTAGAGAGGCATCATATAAGGTCTTATGATTGATTATTAAGGTAATTCATAAGTCTTATATCATAAATATAATACTTTTGTATGTGCTTGCAATTTGTTAAATCTAAAAATAAGTCTTATAAAATGTCCATAAGACCTATAATATATAAGCATTGGACCTATATATTATTTGTTGTTTTGGATAAGTGTTAATCATTTATGAACTCATAAATTGTAGGTCTTATGACAAAGTTATAAGACCTAGACCTTTAGGTCTTATGACAGAAGAACAAGGCATAAAAAGGGATCTCATGTCTTATAATCACACTATAAGAACTTTTTTATGTTTCAACTTTATTTATAAGACCTATAATTGTCTTTTAGTCTAAAGAGGCACCATAAATATAAGACTTTTTGTATGTGCTTGAAATTTGTTATACTTCTTATATAAGTCTTATAATTAATATACGAGACATATCTGAACATTGTTTAAGACGTCTTATACTTGGAATATAAGACTTTTAATTTAGTCTAACTATATCATCTTGTATTTGTAGATAAGAAAGAAGCAGAGAATGAAGTATAAACCCTATGGTAAATATACTAAACCTCCATTAACATCTCCTATGTCCTTAGAAAGAACAACAACTGCTTCACCTCCCTCTGTGGAACAACAAAATATCTATTGTCCTGAGGTCAAGGAAACTCCGAAAAAACAAACACCAACAGCTTCACCTCATAAATCCCCTTAACCACAGCCAAATGTAAATACACCTTTAAGAAGATCAAAAAGGAAGAAGATTGAATCCCCTGAACCACAGCCAAATGTAAATACACCTTTAAGAAGATCAAAAAGGAAGGAGATCGAATCCCCTTAACCACAGCCAAAGGTAAATACAACTGTAATAAGGTCAAAGAGGAAGGATAATGAATCCCCTGAATCACAACAAGTACAAATATTTGTAACTAGTTCAAAAACTGAGAAGGCTGCACCTGTAGCTAAAAGAAAAAAAATTGAACCTTCACCATAAAAAAATACTTCACCAAAAGCCAAATCACCAAAACCAGCAGTTAACAGAAGACTAAATCTCAAAGGGATTTCAAAAGCTTCAAGAGCAGCCAAAGATTTGTCATGGATCCCAAATTATAGTTCAAATGTTCACGCTATTTGGTCGATAATGAAGGAGATACCTCTCAAGCTAGCCCATTTGATAAATTTGAAGATAACACCTTTCTACAACTTTTTCAATGCAATTTTTTCAAATATGGATGTTACACATCGCAAGATGGATTCAACAATAGAGGAGATAATAATGTGTTATGATTCGAATGAAGAGAAATTCAAGCTTGGAGAGGATTTTGTTGATGTAACACATGGAGATGTAACAACAATTTTTGGAGTAGTTGGTGGGGAGGAGGAAATGAATCTGAAGAAGTTAAGGAGAGATTTTCTTTCATTTGATTTGATGAAGAGGCACTTTCCTAATTGTCCTAGTATAGTGACTATGAAGTTAGTGAAAGAAGCGTTGAGAGGTATTGTCATGAGTAATGAAGAAGAAGTTGTTGAGGATGTTGTGAAACTTCTTGTTCTAATAGCAATGGGATCATTATTTTTGCATCAAAGGGAGAGAACACATATCATCAGCTTTTTTTTATTATGTTGATGATTTCATGAAGATGAAGACATATGATTGGTCAAAAGCAATTGTTGATGTAGCGATGCTTTTTTAATGAATACGGAGTCGCCACTTATTATTTATTTAGGAAAACAATAAGAAAAACCTCTTTGATAATTTAAAGAGGTTCAAAGGTTCATGGGTCAATTTATGGGTAGCATCCATTCCACCCAATCCGAAGATTGGTCTTGCCAATTGAGTATTATCAATCAAAACAATATAATAATTAAATAAGAACAAGAAAACCCTAATTAATATCTTAATTAGGAATGTCTAGTTGTATGCTTCGAGATGACCTCCATGGATTGAAGGGACTCTAGGCTAACCCTTTTGATGGGATTACACTACTCTAAAAGCAATTAGAGAGATTCAGAAGAAGAATATGAAAGTATAGGAGTTTACCTTGTGTTCTTGAGTGAATTTAATGAATAACCTCGACAGAGGTTCGAGATATTCGTAGGAAGATGATAAAAAATGAATTTAGGGAGTATTTGGTTTAGAACGTGGTTCTAGTGTCATCTCCTCTTCCTTTTTTTTCTCTCTTTCTTCCCCCCCCCTAAAATACTGAAAGTCATCTAGTATTTATAGGGGTTGATACTTGGTCACCAAGATTAGGAGACTCAAGGGATTTAGGATATCTACCAAAGTAGGTTCTAGATCTCCACAATTAGTAGATACCCGGATTGGATAAGAGTTTATTAAGAAAAGAGGTCGAATCAACAAGGGAAGTGAATCTGCATATTCCGCATAGGATATGTATTGCGCGAGACACGCATGTCCCGCGCGGGACAACTAGTCAATTGACCATTCTGTCCTTTTCAGTTATTTCATTAGTCAGTTAGGTCCAAAACTAACAAAGTTAGTTAGAAACTTAACGAAACATGACGAAACTAATATGCTTTCATCAAAACACAAAAGAGAGACGAAGAGTAGTGTAATCATGTAATTGTTGGTTCAAAATGGGGTGTCTAAAGAGCCCCTCGGTGACAAGAATTATGAAAGAAGTCATGTCGTCGATAGAAAAGACATCATTCTGAATATCGGGATGGTCGTGCCGCACGGCTGCCTACGTATCTCTATCGGAGAATCAGACCAAAACGTAGTTCGACTCCAAAACACTTAAAAGGCTGTTTTAAGTATTTTGAAAAGTATATTTGAAAAGCAAATTTGAAAGAAAAAGATAAGATCGTACTGAGGAATCAAGGACTTGACCCAATTTCGATGATACCCGGTTTGTTGATGAAGTTGTTGAAGTGCGCTGCCCGAGGTTACTGGCATAACTGAGGTTGTTTGGGTGCTTTCGAACCATGGATAAATTCATATTGAGGAATTAAGGACTTAACCCAATTCTGAAAATATCCATTTTTGATGATGCATCGCCCGAGGTTACTGACGTTGCCGTTGTTGTCGAGGTCACGAACTTTAAAGTTTTAGAGGTCACAGACTTTGTTGACGTTGCCGAGGTAACGGACTTTGAAGTTTGCTGAGGTCGCAGACTTTGTTGATGCTCCATCTGAGGTCACAAGTGTCGCTGTTGTTGCCGAGGTCACGGACTTTGTTGTCATTGCTGTTGTCACAGACTTTGAAGTTGTCGATTGAGGTGGAGGTTCTGTCGGCTCCTGTAATGCAAGGATAAATGCATGATGGTCTCGGATGGACCCGAATGATTCTTACCTTTCTGTACCTGTTAGCACATAAAGATTCCAAATAGATTTTTCAGATTTTAGTTGTTTAACTGGACTTATGTGGTGGTGCCCACGTCTGTTCGTATAAATGGCCGATTGGTCATTTTAGTGGTGAGTTTATGTATGAGTATATGGTATATGGACCTGTAGAGACATTTGTATGGATTAATATTTGAGATGGGTGAACTATATGAGTGAACTTGTGTTTAACAAGTTGGGACCAAATCAGGTTTATGCAGAATTTGTTGCTAGTCAGCGAGGTTGTCTCGTGCGAGAGTACCGTACTGTTTCTTCTTTATTGTAGAATTTCGATGAGTAACCTTGTGTGAACACACCTAGGTCTGTTGCGAATCTTCATTCTTAATTCTCCTTGAATCGTGTCTCTAGGAGGTAAACGACTACAAATCTGTCGACTGTCGTAATGGCTTAATGTCCAAGTCTCTTTCCTGCCTCAAGCCCCAAGTTTCTTGAATGTGGTAGATGACTTTGTGAACAGGCTTGTGAGGCTGCTCTCTTAATTTGAAGATGATCGAAGAAGGCTCTCCTTGTTGATTTGATTTGAAGAATATCGAATGATGTTCGATGAAGAAGGTTGAAGAATAGTCTCCCTTTGTCCTTGATTTTTTAGTGACACACTCTGGTTTTTGCCTAGACTGCCCTTTCGGGTTTTCAATCTAGCAGGCATCTCTTTTGCGTCCTTTTTTTGAAATAGTATGTTAACTCGAAGAGAACCTAGTGGAGAAAATCTTATTGAGGAGAGAGAAATGAGATCTCAAGTTAGTTGAGGAGAGATGGACTCTATTCTTTAGAAGGTAATCCAAGCATTGACTCTTTGGAGAAGTGTATTCTCTAATGATGAGAGTGAGAAGCAAAGAGGAAAGCTCCTAATGCAGATTTAATTATTTTGAAGAGTTGAAGTAGAGATTGACTGGGGGAGGAAAGGTTAGGAAGTCCCAGTTTTGATGCTTGGATTTCAAGAGTGTGTATGAGAGTGGCTAATAGGAAGCCTCTAGACTCAACAAGAAACGCTACTTGGCTCAAAGATCTAGAAAAGTTGTTCTACATTTTAATGAACCGTGTATCATCTAGAAATTTCTAAATAAGTTTGAGAAGAAAGCCAATCATTAGTATGACTTAAGGGTAAACATTTTTCTTGGTACTGAAAGTCTTCTGCACTTGTTGTAAGAGGATGTTGAGTAATCTTCATTTCTTTTGTTGGTATCACTTGACTCCTCTTCTTTGTGGGAAAGTCTTTCGTGCATTTGAAGTTTCACCTTTGTTGTGGGGGTAATGAAAGCTTGAGAGTTTTTTTTTTGAACTCTCAAAGCTTTGAATTGAGTAGCCTCACTCTTCTTGGAATGAAGGTTGACAGCATCACCTTTGGCTTTCTTCATTTGTTGACATTTGACTTTCAGTGAGGGTAATTTTTAGCCCTTAAGCCTTCTAATTATAACTTTCTTTTTAAACTTATTTAGAAGTTTCTATTTTTTATTTTTTTTTGCGATGATTTAGGGAATGGGGGGTCCATTATTTTGCATGAATTAAATGATACTCATGAGGTAGAAGAACCTTAGGGAAAGTGTTTAGAAAAAGAAAATGACGTTGATTAACGGAGAAATTAAAAACATACTTGATAGTTTAGATGACACAAACTAGAGGAGGTGAGAAGTACTAGAAAGACAGAACGACTTTTCGAGTTCATACATGAAAATTTAAAACCTAATCTACTTCTATCAAAGGAGAGAGGGAGAGAATAGTTGTAGCCCCAAAGTGGTAAGTGTAGATTTCTTCTTGGAGCTTAATCTTCTTCATGTATTATGAGGTAGAGGATTGGTGATGAGGTTGGGATGTTCTAACCCTCCATTGTCAAAGAGGTCTTGGATGATGTCCTTCAACTGGTGGCAAGTGTTGGTGTCGTGGCCAGTGAAGTTATGGTACTTGCAGAATAAGTGATGAGCATGATTAGGACCCATATACCTAGGAGGACCACCTTCCCTTGGGTTGACCTTTTCATTCTTGACAAGCACATTAAAGAGTTCTTCTTGAGTAATTCCTTCAAGTTTGTTATAGAGCCTCTTTTTTTTCGGGAGGAGGAACAGCTGAATACTTGCCGGTGTTGGGGCGGTTGAATGCAATAGTATTGACTGAAGCATCCTTACTTGTGGTGGGCTTGTTGTAGCGAAAAGTACTTTCCTTCTTTTTACTTTTCAGGAAGTCATCAATTCTAATTCCGGACTCATGAAATTCATTAAAACTAGAAAAGTAATTACCGGCGAGCTTCTTATGAAATTCATCATGGAGGCATTGGATGAATATGTGGATTTGCTCTTTGATAGTAGGTCTTTCAACAATTTCAGTAAGTTTGAGTCTCCATCTTCTAGCAAAGTCAGCAAAAGACTCATTTGCATGTTGCTTGGTTAGTTCAAGATCCCTCCTAGTAGGGCGGTAAGTGGAGTTGTCTTCAAACTGCCTTTGGAAGACTAAACATGTAGACGACCAGTCAAGCCTTGTAGTCGTAGGAAGAGACAAGTACCAATCCCTTGCAGCACCCTCCAAAGTTTGAGGAAAGCATTGGGCCAAGATTGTGTTATCAACGCCTATTGGAAGCATAGCCCAAGTGTAGGTCTCAACATGAGCTCGAGGATAAGTAGTGCCACTAAATTTGGCAATCGGGTGTCTTGTACTTGCGAGGAAACTTGGTGATGGATTGTTCAAGAGCATCGGGATCAAATGGGACTAATGATCCATTTGAAGTGTCAAGGGTTGCAAGTTTCTTCTCAAGGTAGTTCTTAGTTATATGATTACCAAGCTTAGTAGTTTCATCACTACCTTCCTTCTTGGTCTTAGTACCCTTGGAGATATGTCCCTCATCATTGGAGGAGGAGGAGGATGAGGAAGAGGATGAATCAGATTCTTCCTCTTTCTTGCTTGACTTCTTGGTTTTCCTATTCTTCTTGGGGAAGGATTCCTCTTCTTCAGAGGAGGATCCATCTTTCTTCTTTTGCTTTCTTTCTTTATTGACTTTCATCTCGTGGAGCTCTTGCATGAGGGCGGCCATTTGGGCATTTTTCTCATTAATTTTCTTACTTTGTTCATCCATCCTAAAGCGGGGCTTCGATGAGTTCGGCCTTAGTTTCACTTGCCCATTTCGAAGCCGGTCTGACGGGAAGAGAAGTAGACATTGTGTCGAGCTTTGGCGATGAACCTAAATGAGTAGCAAGCTGTGTTAAACCATGATCGAGTCCCAACAAGTCTACTGAATATGGTGTACTGAAGGCTTCTCAAGGTTTTGGCCAAAACACGAAAAGACGAGAATACTTGTCTCACACGGGACAAGTAGTCTCGCGCGTAGACAACGCCCATTTGAACGCCACTAACCTTGATTTCGGCTTGATGACGGGAAGAGAAGTAGACATTGTGTCGCAGCTTGGCGATGAACCTAAATGTGTAGTAACCGCTGTTAAACCATGATCGAGTCCCAACAAGCTCTGGGCTTGAATATGCTTGTCATGAAGAGAAGCTTGAAGGTTTTGGCCAAAAACACGAAAAGAGCCGTAATACTTGTCTCGCACGTGGAGACCAGAGTAGTCTCCGCGCGCGAGACAACGCCATCGAAAGTCATGACATTTTCCGATTTTAATCTAATTTTGGCCTCGGACGAAAAATCCGTTTTGCCAGGGGGTTTCTAACATTCAAGACAAAACCAAACCTAAGGGCCTATGGGTCAAAGTTATCTCAAATGACATCGAGTTTTATGCAAAAATTTGGTAAGAATTTTTTTCTCTTTAGGGAGCAAATCCGAACCAAGGACAATCGCTTAGGGACATTTTTGAAGGGACAAATCCGAAGCGATAATTTATTGATTTCTTTTCCACGACTTATTGCATAAAAAATGATCTTGACAAGGGATTACAAAGACTCCAAGATCAAATTGACCGGTCACGGAGTGTCCTAAAAAGTAAATCTACATGATATATGGTTGATGCAGGGTTTACGGCTAGGCTCCACGCGATATTGACAATCTAGGTGGATTGAAAACACGAGGTGGGATGATCCAACTTTGGAGAGACCGGTGATTAGGTGATTACCGCCATCCGTCCTTAGTGTGGGTCCCGAGTTTTTATCAAAAGGTATGTAGTGAAATGACAGGTTATAGTCATGATGTGCACGTGTGTAAGAGTCAATTCTAGGTGATAGCGTAAAATAGAGAGCTTTTTTTTTTTGAAAATTAAAAAGAAAAACGGATAATGGCCGCACCAAGTGCTTGCACCTACGTTTCTCCCAAATTAGGAGAGACTGAAATTTGAGTTGTCATAGTTCCCACATAAAAGTAGTAGAGAGAGAGTATATAATTAAATTAATTAATTCACAAATCCCTAGTCATCCGATGACCAGATAAAAAAATTAAAATAATCCAAGATGAGAGAAAATAAAAAGATTGATAATACTCAATTGTGCACAAGTCTAACCCTCTTAATTAATTGTCCCCAGCAAAGTCGTCAAACTGTAGCGATGCTATTTTAATGAATACAGAGTCTCCACTTATTATTTATTTAGGAAAAAAAATAAAAAAAACCTTTTTGATAATTTAAAGAGATTCTAAGGTTCGGGGGTCAATTTATGGGATGGAAAGGTCGTGGAGCACCCATTCCACCCAATCCGAAGATTGGTCTTGCCAATTGAGTATTATCAATCAAAACAATATAATAATTAAATAAGAACAAGAAAATCCTAATTAATTTATTAATTAGGAATATCGGGTTGCATGCTTCGAGATCACCTTCATGGATTGAAGGGACTCTAGGCTAACCCTTTTGATGGGATTACACTACTCTAAAAGCAATTAGAGGGATTAAGAAGAAGAATATGAAAGTATAGGAGTTTACCTTGTGTTCTTGAGTGATTTTAATGAATAACCTTGACAGAGGTTCGAGATCTTCGTAGGAAAATGATAAAAAATGAATTTATGGAGTATTTGATTTAGAACGTGGTTCTATTGTCTCCTCTCCTCTTTCTTTTTTTTTCTCTTTCTTCCCCCCCCCCTAAAATACTGAAAGTCATCTAGTATTTATAGGGGTTGCTTTACTTGGTCACCAAGATTAGGAGACTCAAGGAATTTAGGATATCTTCCAAATAAGGTTCTAGATATCCACAATCAGTAGATACCCGGATTTGATAAGAGTTTATCAAGAAAAGAGGTCGAAATCGACTAGGGAAGTGAATCTGCACATTCCGCAGAGGAGATGTCTCATGTGAGACACGTATTTCCCGCACGGGACAACTAGTCAATTGACCATTCGGTCCTCTTCAGTTATTCCGTTAGTCAGTTAGGTCCAAAACTAATGAAGTTAGTTAGAAACTTAACGAAACATGACGAAACTAATATGCTTTCATCGAAACACAAAAGAGAGACGAAGAGTAGTGTAATCATGTAATTATTGTTTCAGAATGGGTGTCTACAGTTGAGAATCTCAAGCAATCGTTAAAAGAAAAGCATTCAACACCGCTTCTTGTTATAGGTTGTGTATCACTTTTACCTGTAAGTATAGTCTTTATTTATTTAAAGTATTTTTTTATTAAATATATGTATAATTATACAGTTTTTAATGATTATTTTTAGCATGGGTTTAAGGAGCACACGACGATCTTCAAACCAAAAAGGAACTTGCTTCCATGGTTTATGAAGTGGGATATCTCAAAGAAAATTAAAGATTTCAGTCAACATATTGCTAAATTGGGAAAAGATGAGGCATGGGACCTTTTATTAATATTAATGTTAATTTTTAGGTCTCATAATTTAGTAGTTGTTTTGTATATAATTACTTATATGTTACATATAAGACCATATAAGTCCTATAAATTAAGACACTTCTTGTTGTCTTATAAATGTATTATGATACATCTGTTATAAGACATATAAGATCTAGGCATCTAGGTCTTTTGACATTGTCATAAGACATACAAAAGGAATCTCATGTCTCACAATTACACTATATACTTTTCTATGTTTAAAGCTTATTCATAAGACATTATAAATTGTCTTATAATCAAGATATAAGATCCATAAATGGTCTTATAACATTGTCATAAGACCATGTATAGGTCTTATACAAGAGGTATAAGACAATATTTATTACATGTTGTATGTATTTTTTTTGTCTTATATAGTAACTATAAGACCAATAAAAGTTGATATTTTTAAAAATAGCTCTCTTTTGAATATAGGTTATTGTTGGAGAGCTTGTGTTAATAAATGAGGAAGAGGTTATGTTAAGAAATTGTGATATTGAGGTAAAAGAGGGGGAGACAGAAAGTAATAATAATGATGGAATTGTTGGGCTAGAAAATATCAGTTCTGGTAATATGATAAATGATTTGAGAAGTACTGATCACATATTCACACCTACCACGAGATATAATGTCGGTGAATCAGAAGAGAAAGTGATAGGTGATGTTGTATATGAGGGGTTGTTGAAGGAAAGTGATGATTTGTTGAAGGAGAGAGAGAAATTGAATTCAATTCTTGAAGAAAAAGTAAGAAAAAATGCTGAGATGTCAATGAAAAGTTGAATGCCAGTATTGAAGAAGAAATAAGAAAGAATGTTGAGTTGAATGATTTGAAATGTGATAAAGAAAAGTTGATCAAGGAAAGGGATTATTTGTTGGCTAGAATAGTTGATTTTAAAAACAAAAAAGATCAAGCAATTGAAGAGGGTCATGTTTTGTTTGAATCAGAGGTAGAGATTGAGAAGCAATTGAAGGAGGCTGAAGAACAAATACTTGCTAGGGACAGAGAAATGAAAGCAAAGGAGGATGAAATTGAAAAGATGAAAGTTGCCCATAATAATACCATTGCAATGTTTGAAAAAAAAGTTACAAATCAGAAAAGTGAGATTGAAATACTTAATAATAATGAAAAAGATCATGAGGAGACACTTTTGCAACTGCTGGAGCAAATTGCTGAGAAAGAGCAAGGTACAAGCGAAAGATTAATAAGGAGAACGTTGTAGTAGAGAAGGAAAAAGAGAATAAGCTGAAGGTGAATGAGGAGAAAGAAAAATAAGATGAAATGAAAAAGAGAAAGGGAAAGGGAAAGCAGTTGAAAATTGGATCAGTGGAAAGGGGCGTGAAGGAAAGAGTTGGAAAGAGGAAGGTAGCAAAAGAAGATTCTGATTTTGTCTACCCTAAAAAGAAAACTAAAAAAAATAGAAGAAGAATCGAAGGAGAAGATTGTTCATAAAGTCAATATTGATAATATTACTGACAAAGAGTCTGATGTACCGCCTTTGTTTCTAGCAAAAGAAACTAAAACAACAAAGGCAATTGATCAAAGGAGCAAAGCTATGTATAAAGAGTTGTGTGGTCATGTCAATAAGTAGTAAGTAACACTTACTTTATTCTTATAATAAATATTTAAAATTTTGTAAAAAAAAATCTCATATATGTTTTTTTTTCCAGTGATTCCGAAAGAATGAAACAAATCATGTTTGCATTAATGATCTGTGGAAACTGGCATATGATAAAATGACTGAATCTACTATATGTTAATTTTTTTTGTTTAATTATATAGTTTCTTAAATCAACATGTATATGCTTGAAATCAAAAGATTTTTTAATGAGATTACATTTGTGGATTGATAGGTATTTGATGCATATCCTTCGATTTTTAAAGAAAGTCATGACAATAGCCCTCCCACTTCTGGTAGTCAGAAATTAATGGTTGGGTACTTGACAAGTTTTTCAATGGTAAGTATTATTAACTCTAAATTATTTACTAACTTCTTTATGTTAGACTTTATTAACATTTAAAATTTATTCCTATCCAGAGTTTTTTGAGAAAAAAGAGCAGTGATGATATGGCAAGAATTGTTGACAAGGTCATATTAAAGTTGGCCAAAGAAGAAGCCAAATACATTCTTATGCCAGTATACACTACAACAAACGAGCATTCTAATGCTAGGACAGTTGATCATTGGACATTGCTCGTCTTGGATACGGATACTGGGGAGTACTCATTTTACAATTCAATGCATCCGAGAACAAGGAAAGACAGCTATATTATTAATGGCAGAAAAATGTTATGTTCTTAATAAAAAGCTCTTAATTTTCTATTTGATTGATTATTCTATTTTCTTTTCAATATCTATTTGACTGATTGTTCTATTTTTTATTTTTTTATTTGATTCAGTTTGATTATGCAAAAAAAGTATATTATCCGATAAAGACAAAGATTTGCTTGAAAAAGAAATTGAAAAGCCAAAATTCAACAAGGTTAAGTGGACTCCACAACAATGATATGGAAGTCTTGATTGTGGAATTCATGTATTGATGGTTGCCCAGGATATCTTCGAGAAAGGGGTAGTGAGCGAAAGTTATGATGATGGTGCTGCCACTACGTACAGCCGTACATGGCAAAAATATTTCATGAATTTTTGAACCATAAAACATTGTATATCGTATTTAGTTTGGTTGTTCAAATAGTATGATTTCAAAAAGTAGGATATGTTTATGTGTTTCCCTTATTGTTTTTTAGTGTATAATGAGTATATAAGAATTAGCAGGTGTTCTATGGGACATAATTGGAAAAAAAAGCAAAAGCAAGTGGAACAGTTTTCTATACAAATTTTTTTGGTCTTATAAGTAATAAATAAGACATGTCTGAACATTGAGATTATTAGCTTTATTTTAATAAGTCTTATAAGTAACATACAAGATCTATAATTTTTATCATTTTGAGCCTATGAATATCTTATATCTAACATATAAGACATATGAGTATGAAAAAGCAAAGTGGAACAGTTTTCTATACAAATTTATTTGGTCTTATAAGTAATATATAAGACCTATTTGAACATTGGGATTATTAACTATGTTTTAAAAAAGTCTTATAAGTAACATATAAGACTTATTAAAGGCTGAAATTGAAAAAACCCACTTGTATTGTGTATATAACAGGTCTTATATATAAGGTATAAGCCATTCAAAATATAACATTCAGCCACAAATTCTTAACAAGCCTACATAAAAACTACCTTGTATATAAATCGAAATAATAATAATCCAATAAAAATTCATTCAGACTCCCGAGCAAAATCAAATAATTCAATGTATGAAATGAAGAACAATGTCTAATTAAAAGCCTATATTTCTAACTGCAAAGGTTCTTTGCATGTCCTCTTATTGTGATATCCTAATTTCCCACAACGAGAGCATGTCATCTTCCTTTTTTTTTACAACCTCTCCTCTAGAAGGAAACCGAGTCTTCCTTGGCCTACCTGGAGGACGTTTAGTTGCAGGAGGAAGTATGCCAACTTCTTTAACAACCACACGTTTATCAAATGAAAGAACATGAGGAATACAAAGGGCATAACACTACTTGTAGTGACTTGTTGAAATAGCCCGGATTCGAGAGGCAGCGCGTTCGCGCCCCGGCATCTGGCATTTCCGCCTTGCGGCATTTGTTGGTGGAGGTGTCTCGCTGTGTTTTTGCTTTGTAGAGTCGCCACCCCGTTTTTATTAAGTCCAAAACATTGAAAAAGGGCATCAGTTTAAAAATAAACTGTTTTTGTGTGATGAGATTTTGAGTTCGGAGGTCAGATGACTCCTCGGGAAGAGAATATTAGAATATTAGAGCTCACCCGAGTCGCCTCGTAAAAACGAGTCTTTCGGTATTCCTTATTCTTTAAATGTTGTGTGTGTATGTGCTTTTAAAAATGCATGATGTATCGGATGTCTACATTGTACACTGCGTATTCAAATGTATTGAAATAGTGTAGGAAGGAAGCCTTACCAATATTGGTTCGTGTCTGTCTTCCGCTGGGGAATAGTGCTTGAGGATGGAATAGTGTTTCGGGACGGACCGGGTTTGCTATGGGATGGGCCGGTTATCTGCGGACAGAGTTTCGGCGTGTGTTGGGATCGCAGGGATCACTCGGGCAGAGTTTCGGCGTGCGTTGAGATGGCAGGAATCACTCGTACAGAGTTTCGATGTGCGTTGAGATGGCAGGGGTCACTCGGGCAGAGGTTCGGCGTGGGCCAGAATCGCCGGTTTGACTCGAAAAGAGCCGAGATGCCTCGGGAAAGACCAGGCAAGGCCTCGGAGTACCACGAGGGGCCTCAGAGTACCTTGAGAGTGCCTCGGGGCAGCGCGAGAGCATCGCGAAAGCGCTCAGAAAGGCTTTGGAGCACCACAAGGGAGCTCGGAAGGCCTCGGGAGGAACCGAAAGGGACCGGGATTGCCCCGAAGGATCTTAGAGGGGTGCCTGAAGGCTGGGAGGAGAGGAGAGAAGAGGGAGATGTGTAAAATGAGGGAGGGGGAAACCTCTATTTATAGTCCACAGATTTGTGCAAGAAGGTCCGTACGAACCTTCCATGAAATTCAAGATTTTGGTTTTCCCGAATTTGAGGGAATAATGTGGACTTTAAGAGAATTCTGAAATGATGGTGTCTGGTAACAAGAAGGTCTGTACGGACCACCTTGCATGCAGAAAGGTCCGTACGGACCTCCAAGGTAATCCAGTAATTATGATTTCCTGGATTTGAGGGAATAAGGTGGACTTTAAGAGGATTCAGTAATTATGATAACAAAGAGGTCCGTACGGACCATCTCTGCTTTTTTGCATAATTCCTCAAAAGTCCTTTTGTCCTATTTTGTTCCAAAAAGGTCCCCCCTTGGTTTGGTTGGTGGTTTTGTGGTTTTTTGAGGGTTACGGGTATTCGAGACTGCATTTGTGTGAGTCTGCGGTATTTCCCGTACGTTTGGAAGAGGGTGATCCAGATTAGGGTACTTACAGAAGCCCCTCGATGATGTCACTTACGAAGGAAGTGGGGTCATCGATAAGATAAGGGTCCTAATCTGGATCGCGTGCTGGGAGAGGAAGTGACCGTGTAGGTCGATTCGTGAGGACGTAGCAGTTTCCTGTTGTGTGACCGTTTAGGTCGGTTGGCTGGACCCTGTGATAGGATTCCTACGTATCCCTAGCGGGAATCAAGCCTGACCGTAGTTCATGTGTGGAGTGAGTGTTGTTGTGTATGAGGACGTGAGATGTCCTCTGACTGAAAATCTGTGTATGGACGTGATGGTATCCTGCGGGTGACCGTGTGGGTATGCTGTGAGGATGTGGTGGCGTCCTGGGTGACCGTATAGGTCGACTGTGAGGACGTGGTGGCGTCCTGGGTGACCGTATAGGTTGGCTGTGAGGACGTGGTGGCGTCCTGGGTGACCATTTAGGTCGGCTGTGAGGACGTGGTGGCGTCCTGGGTGACCGTATAGGTCGGATGTGAGGACGTGGTGGCGTCCTGGGTGACCGTATAGGTCGGCTGTGAGGACGTGGTGGCGTCCTGGGTGACCGTATAGGTCGGCTGTGAGGACGTGGTGGCGTCCTGGGTGACCGTATAGGTCGGCTGTGAGGACGTGGTGGCGTCCTGGGTGACCGTATAGGTCGATTGTGAGGATGTGGTGGCATCCTGGGTGACCGAATAGGTCGACTGTGAGGACGTGGTGGCGTCCTGGATGACCGTATAGGTCGGCTGTGAGGACGCGGCATCCTGGGTGACCGTATAGGTCGGCTGTGAGGACGTGGTGGCTTCCTGGGTGACCGTATAGGTCGCCTGTGAGGATGTGGTGGCGTCTTGGGTGATCGTGTGGGTATGCTGTGAGGACGTGGTGGCGTCCTGGGTGACCGCATAGGTCGATTGGCTTGACCCTGTAATAGGATTCCTACGTATCCCTAGCGGGAATCAAGCCTGGTCGTAGTTCAGAGGTAGTGAAATTGTGTGTGTACGTGTGACCGCCGAGGTCGACTGTGAGGACGTGGTGGCGTCCTGAAATGGAGATTTTACGGTTTTCCGAACCGGGTAATTTAAAGCCTTCCGGGCTGGTGATAGTGGTTTGGGAGGTTTATACGGTCTTTCGGACCGAGTGATTTAAAGCCTTCCGGGCTGCGAATAGTGATGTGGCTGATTTATGCGTGCACTCTGACTGAGTGATTTAGAGCCTTCCGGGCTGCGAATAGTGATGTGGCTGATTTATGCAGTCTCCCGGACTGAGTGATTTAGAGCCTTCCGGGCTGCGAATAGTGGTAAGGACGTGACTTGTCTTCTGGCTGTGGTTGTGTCGTGCGTGAGGACTTGATTCGTCTTCTGACTGCGGTTGTGTCCTGCGTGAGGACTTGATTCGTTTTCTGACTGTGGTTGTGTCGTGCGTGAGGACTTGATTCGTCTTCTGACTGCGGTTGTGACGTGCGTGAGGACTTGATTCATCTTCTGACTGCGGTTGTGTCGTGCGTGAGGACTTGATTTGTCTTCTGACTGCGGTTGTGTCATGCGTGAGGACTTGATTCGTCTTCTAACTGCGGTTGTGTCGTGCGTGAGGACTTAATTCGTCTTCTGACTGCGGTTTGCGGAGGCGTGACTGCCTTGTGCTTTGATTGTGAGAGGCGTGAATGCCTCGTGTTTTGTCCGCTGAGGAAACGTTGGGCTTACGATGACTGCCGGTGTTCATCTGCTGGGGATATGTGGCCTCGTAGGGGCTTTGTCCGCTGAGAAGGTAACTTTGGTCTTACTTTGATGGCCAGTGGTTGATTCACCGTTTGGCATTTTGGAAGCATTTTGTACCTTGGGATTTGTGCTTGGAGGCGCTTGCTCCTTTTGCGCTTGTTTTACCATTTAGTGGGCGAGGTTCGGGCTTATAATGACGGCCGGTGTTTGTGTTGCCATTTAGTGGGTGAAATCCGGACTTATAATGACGGCTGGGGTTGGTTTTGTTGGGTTAAGGACCAAACTGCATTGAATCTGCTGAAATAGGCCTTTGGACAGCCAGGGGCAAAGATTATAAGGGCAAAAAAAGTAATTTGACCAGATAATGCAAGGAGGTCCGTACGGATCTTCTCTCTCAGCAAAGAGGTCCGTACGGACCTTTGTGATTTTTTAAAATCCCCAGGTTTTGACCAGTTGCAGAAACGAGGCAACCACCCATTTTCCTCTTCCAGTTTTGTGAGCAGCCGAGAGAGAGAAGGAGAAAACTCCATTTTTGCTCCAAATTCCTTAGAAAATCCTCCACATTTAGCTTGAATTGCTTGTCAATGGCGGAAAGGGCAAGGAGAGGTCATCGTCAATGGGGCCAAGAGGCGATTGAGCAAAGGGCGGATCTTCAACGGAATTGCACTTCCTTCGTGCCTTCGTCGAGGAACCCGAATGTGTTGTATCCGAATCCGGAGGTGCACAACTTGCGAGATAGGGCCGTCGGGGAGGTAAGAAATCAATTTAGTCTTGATTCTTTGTTTGAATTGTTGTATGCTAGAACTAGGTTTTAGTTTTTCGCATATTTGGGGCTTTTGTTGTTTGCCATGCCTTTTGTGAAATTCGTGATGAATTGTTGAAATCGGGCATGTAAGGATTGTGGGTATGTGTATTTTGTGCAAAAATGTGGAGATTAGCTCTTATTTGTAAAAATAAAGTGCCTCTCTTTGAAATGCATGCTTTGGTGTTTTGTACCTTATGCTATTTCTGTCTGTACATTGTGAAAAAATTGCCATGTAGGGACAAATTTTGTGAAAAATGTGACGTGTGCCGTGTTTTGTGACGGGTTTTGTCTGAAAGTATGTGCCGCGTAGGGACGGACTTTTTTGAAAATGTGTCATGTAGTGTGTGCCCTGTTTTTTGTGACGGACTTTGTGGGGAGTTTATGTGCAATGTGTGCCGTGTTTTGTGACGGGTCTTTTGAAAATGTGTCGTGTAGGGCTTAATCCCTCTGTTGAGAAAATTTGTACAGTGTGTGCCGTGTTTTGTGACGGACTGCATGTGAAAATTATGTTCCATGTGTGCCGTGTTTTGTGACGGGTTACATGTGAAAATTATGTGCAATGTGTGCCGTGTTTTGTGACGGGTTGTTTTTGTTTTGTCGTGTTGGGACGGACTTTTTTATGCTTTGGTTTCCTTTTGGTATTTTGCATTAAGTACTGTGACTGACGTACCTTTGCTGTGTTTACCTGCAGGATGAGGGGCTTTTGTCTAGGAAAGCCAAAAAGATGAAGTCTCGGTGGTCGCTCGAGGTCAGAGCGGAGCTTAATGGAAGCAAGCTGCTCTGGACATCTCTAGGGAGGGCAGGCCGAGCCCTAGGAGGCTGGTCTATGGTTCTGGCTTGGGCGCGTTCGTGGAGAACCTGGCCGAAATTTCGGATATGAGGAAGAACAAGAGTATCTTCCTGGGCTTGTCCGAGTATTGGTGGGATACCACCCACACCTTCCATTTGAGCTGGGGCGAGGTGACGGTGACTCCCACCGACTTTGCAGCTATTACCGGGCTTTCCTTCAAAGGAGGGCCAGTGCGGTGGAGGGACAGGATGTCCGATGGGGTGCTGACTGAGCTGTTGGGCTTTGTGCCTCTTCCTCGCAAGGGCCTGGGCATGCTGTATGGCGACGTAGAGATGCAGATTTCGGCCAACATTGGGGCCTATCGCCGTGGTACAGGCTTGGTGACGGCGGAGCAGCTGGCACGCTCCTTCTTGTGGTTTGCCCTCTCCGAGACTTTGTTCTCGAATCACGCTACCGAGGCTCCTTTTCCTCTGCTGGAGAGTTTGGTGGATTTGGAGAGGGTTTGTGAGATAGCTTGGGGCGAGGCGGGCCTGACCGAGCTTTATTTTTCTTTGGACCGGTTTAGCCGAGGCGTGGCCAGTTCTTTGGGCTGCTTTGATTTTGCTTTGGAGGTATGAGTTTATTGCTGTTTTTGATTTAGCAGTTTGTCATTTCTCCATTTTCTTTTGCATTGAGCCTTTTCTGCTTATGTCTCAGGTTTGGTTTTATGAGATTTTCCGATGTTTTCCGTGGGATCGAGATGCTGAGGCCATAGCGGCCTATCCTGCTATGTTGGGCTGGGCCCGTCCGTTGAGGAGGAGGAGGACGAGTAGGGGGAAGCTCACCATCGCTATCGGGGATGTGCAGGAGCACCTAGGGAGAGATAGCCCGGCGGAGTTTGATCTGTACCCCTGGGCTCGGTATGGGGATGACGAGTTTGAGGGTGGTCCCGTGGTGACAGCGCATAGGAAGATGCTGCGGGGCCTGACCTGTGATGTCATGTATTTGGGGAGAGGGTCTTTTGGCAGCATGGCCCTGGTGTGCTCCCTATGGCTCCGAGGGACCCGCCTTTTGGGATGATGGATTCCCGTGACATGGACGTGCTAGAGTACGAGAGATATCTGGGCGGCGTGAGTGCCGATGAGTTTGTTTTGTATGGAGAGGAGTATGGGGCCTTCGTTAGGAGGAAGCTGAGGATGCCACAGGTGTTGGCGAGGGAGAGGAGGGAAGGCCCGCCGCGTCCCCCAGATGTTCCGGTGCCTGGGCCGGACTTCACATATGTTCATGGGGATTCGTCGAGGCGGAGGGTGTCGGTACCCGTCCCTGAGCAGGCTCCTGCTGCCTATCGGGTTGACTCGGATATGCCGGCGAGTGTGCTTACTCTTTTACATCTTGGCATCTTTCTTGTATTTTTCTCTTTTTGTATGCATGTATCTCTTTAGCTAAGCGTTTCTTTGGCTGTTTGTTTGTGCAGGTCTCGGGGAGAACCTATGACACGCTGACCCGCCGTTATGTGGCGATGCGGTCCTTTGCGAAGAAGTTGGCGGGGAAGCTGTCTTGCAGGTCTTCGCGGCGTGTGCCGACGTACGAGCCGATGCCTTCGAGGCATTCTGTGGATGTTCCTCTGCCGAGGGCTGAGCCAGGGTTGCAGCAGGAGGGACCCGTTCGGGGGCGGCATAGCTTGGATGCAGGGACGTCTTCGGGAGTCCAAAGGCAGCCGATCCTTCACCAGTTCTGGCCCTCGTAGGAGGCATCGGGAGAGAGTTCATCGGAGCCTTCCTTCTTTGATCCTTTTGCCGGGTTCGATCCTTCAGAGTATTTTGAGTACCCACCCCAAGAGGGGGTTCAGTATGGCTGGCGAGTTTGCTGAGGTGCCTGACTTCTCGCTTGGTGATGATGATGAAGAGTCGGATTAGGGCTCATTTGCTTTCCCTCTTTCCATATCTCCCCTTTTTTTTTGTTTAGCAACAGACATTATGGGTACCTGTAATAAAACACTTGTATTTGCAAGGAAAAGTATTTTATTTTAAGATGTAATGCCGTATTTTGTGATTCCCGGGAATTGTCCTAGGAATTATTGCTAGTTTATTATTTGTGCATGCCACGTGAGCTGGGAGTGCGTTTGTGGGTAGCGTATGCTTGCCGGAAATGGCTTTGGCCAGAATTTGGGCAGTTTGGAGCAAGGTCCTGCTGGGAACAGTGACTGTTGTACTGTTTGCTGGAAACGTGGGACCATGGTGCAATAAGGTCCGTACGGACCAACTTGGGATGCAAAAAGGTCCGTACGGATCTCCTTTGCTTTTTGGAAGGGATAAGTGTTTTCCGGATGTCTGGACTTTCCCCACTTCCCATTTGCAGTCATTTCGAGCTTTCTTCCCCCATTTTCTCTAGGAACCTCCATTTTTGCCATGGATTCTTCGTATGTTCCAAGAGTTTTGTCGAGGCTTTCGAAGGAGCGGTAATCATACTTCCTTGAGCGGCTGAAAATGTGGATGCGACACCGTATGAGGCATCAGAGGCGGGCTTTCGAGGTAAGGTTTCGACTTCGCTCGGTTTGGTCCCTTAAGGAGTTGGTTCCTTATTGGGAGTTATTGCGGGCTTCCGCGAAGTTCTGGGATGTTAGGA
This sequence comes from Adenophora triphylla var. japonica, assembly GCA_022495995.1. Taxonomy (NCBI): domain Eukaryota; kingdom Viridiplantae; phylum Streptophyta; class Magnoliopsida; order Asterales; family Campanulaceae; genus Adenophora; species Adenophora triphylla. The sequence goes on along the minus strand of JAFEMH010005203.1, from coordinate 60,959 downwards.
GGCATGTGTATTGCTTCTCCTACAATGAAATGGTGCCCACCTTTGAGGATTTTCGGGCTTTGATTGGAGGATCGGAGGTGGAGGCCATCTCGCTTCCTTTAATTGGCGGTGCTGCCGTGAGCGTGAAGCTCGCATGCTTTCTTCAGACTTCATTGGGAGAAGTGCAGGGTATGACCTTTGATTCAGGTCATATTGACATTTCTGCGCTGCCAGAGCGGTTTATGATTGATGATGAGAGTGATGTCTCGTGGGATGCATTTGCCTTGTGCGTGATAGCGACGCTTTTCATGGTCAGCTCCCTTGGGGTATGTGACGGTGCTTTGCTGGATGTGGTAGGGCACTGCAGAGCTGGAGAGGATATTGTCCCGTTGGTGCTGGGGGAGACCCTCCACGGCATTGATCATCTGGCGACTGGGGATAGGTTCATGAGAGGGGGAAGCCTCGCTTTACTCACCTTGTGGCTGCGAGAGAGACTTCAGGCTATGCGTGAGGCTCCAGCGTCGTTTAGCCCGTGGACATTTGCTCAGTGTCCTCTTGCATTGGATATGGATCAATCCGCCTGGGGGAGATGGATGGCACAGCTTGGTACGCATCAGATCCGTTGGTGGGTTCCGCACTGGGGGATTGAGACTAGGAGGGCCTTTCAGGAAGGGTCCTATTGTGGGTATTTTTCAGCATGGGGACATCTTCAGTTGCTCTTGCATGTCAAGATGTTATTCCACTGTAAGTATTTTTTTAATATTTACTTATTTGATTTTTCCTAATATCTTTATTATTATATTCCAGTGAATAAGAGAGAAGAATACGGGATATTTTCTAGCACGTTCAACACATCTTCAACGGCAAGGATGACTTGGTCTTACGGACGTTGAAGAGGATAAGCTTATATCCCGAGATTGTAGGAACAGCTTTTGACTCATTCATACTTACTTATATTTAAGGGGAGATGGAGACGGAAAACATACACACATTCCCATACGCACACACTCTACGCACAAGCTTCTTGTAATCCTCTCCATCCTCTTCCAAAGTTGTATTCATAATCATCATAGTGAAACTTTTAAGGTTGGAGACCTAACTCCCGGGGTTTTTTCCAAAGAGGTTATCACCTCTAAGGTTTTCCTCGTTAACAAATCGTGGTGTCATTCGTTCTTTTCATGTCTTTGTTCCATTTATTCGAATTCCACAGTCCCCTCCTTAGTATTTAAATCCACACACTTGTCAAAGTTAAGATTCTGTACTATTGTTTTTTCTACCAAAACAATTTGGCGCCCACCGAGGGGCCTCGTGGTTTATTGGTTATTTGGATCATTTCCTAATCAAATTCATTATGTCTGCACCCCCCCCCCCCAATGTGTCCGCCGCCGGCAAAGCTCCCGCCGTCACTCCAACATCAGTAGGTAGAACCAGTTTGTTGCCACCACCTCCTCAAACCGGACCTCAGCAAACTCAACCTACAAAGACTCCGCAAAAGGGAGCAACCTCATCCAATGTAGATGATGACATCCGGACTATCCTAACCAAGTTGAATCAGAGGTTGGATCAGCAAGACAACAATTCGAAGGTGCTGGCCAATTCCATGATTAAGATGCAGAAAGATCAACAGTTCATCGCATCTCGGCTTGACAACATATCACCATTGCGTGCGAGGAACCTCAACTTCGACAACACCGAAGGATCTACGCTTCAGAGTGAATTTATACCAATGGGTAGTCCACCTCAAACTCATCAGCCGACATCCTTAATGATGTCAACATCTTTGCCCGGGGACACCCCAATGACGCCACCTTCCGCAGGATTCACCCAGTTCATTCCATTCATTGACAACACCACTGTCACAATGACTACGGACAACTCTGGTTTGCTAAATAATCTTTTCAATAATAATAATTTCAATCGTATTCCTATGGCTGACCCTTTTGCAGGAAATCCACTAGCAAAACAGATGCAGGATCTCAGAGAGCTGATAATGAACGTGCCGGGCATAACTCCTCCAATCCAACCAGTGACTCAGAACTGCAACAATCAATCCCGGTTTGTCCCAGCAATTGCAAATGTTGACATCCCGAAGCGTTTCAGTGTACCATCTATGAAGCTGTATGACGGCACCACTGCACCCGTAAGAGCATGTTGCCCACTATCAGGAGAAGATGGACATAATCCATATTCCGCTCCAATTCCGGGAGGCTTGCTTATGCAGAGGATTTGGATCTACCTTGGTTGGACCAGCTCTCAAGTGGCTGATTAGACAGCCTCTAGGTTCAATTGGTTCATACGCCCAGCTTATCAACATGTTCTATAACCAATTCTCATGCAGTCGACAATTTGAGAAGTTGACAAGTGACCTCTACAATGTAACTCAGCAGCCTAATGAAACTCTGAAGGATTATGTCCACCGGTTCAATAAGGAAGTGCTAGAAATTCCCAATCTTGACATGTCGACAGCCACAGAAGCATTCAAAATGGGACTGAAGAAAGATTCACAGTATTATCAAGATTTGGTGATGACTCCTTGTAAGCGGTTGGAAGAAGTCAGGAGCAGGACATTGAGATTCATAAGATTGGAGGAAGATGAGCTGCGAAGATCAAAGTCCTCGTCCAAGTCGTCGACATATGACCACCCTGACAGGAAAACCGAATCATCCCATCGCAGGAACAACCGTTCCAATCCTTACCCAAGAATTGATACTAGCAAAATTAATTCAATAGACGGTGAGGATGAAGATAATGATAATGTGCCTAACATTTCTGATTATTGTTTTTCTGTTGACATTTCAGGTATACTCTGTGCAATGGGCAACCTAGGGGACAAAGCCAGATGGCCAAAGAAGACGGATAAGCCTACGGGATGGCGTGACAAATCAAAATGGTGTGCTTACCATGAAGACTTTGGGCATGTTACTGAAGATTGCATCGCACTAAGAAAGGAGATCAGTTACTTGCTCTCGAAGGGACATCTTAAGGAGTTGCTGGGATCCAGAAAGAAGAAGGCTGAAAGTGCGGAAGCTCCTCATGAAGTCGAGAGACCAGCATCTCCCCCAGCATCAACAAAGGTGATCAATTTCATTAGTGGAGGCTCAGAAATATGTGGCACTTCCTATTCTGCCGCAAAACGACATGCTAAGGAGTCAAAAGAGGAGAGGCCAGAAAGACAACCCAGAATGTCGACACCCTGCCATGATCCAATCACCTTTGACGAGAGTGATCGAGATAACTTGCTGGAACCCCATCACGACGGCCTAGTTATTTCCTTGCAGATCGCCAATTGTACAATCCGGCGTATCCTGGTTGATGGGGGTAGCTTTGTCAATCTCATTATGTTGAGCACCCTCAAGGAAATGAACATCCCAGAATCAGAGATCATCAAGAAATCCGCAGTGTTGGTAGGCTTCAGTGGTGAAGTCAAAGAAACGGTGGGGGAGATAAAGCTTCCAATATACTCAAAGGGCCTCAACACCATGGAGCGGTTCTGCGTAATTGATTGTGCAACATCCTACAACGTCATCCTTGGAAGACCGTGGATTCATGGAATGAAGGTTGTACCCTCCACTTACCATCAGTGTGTGAAGTTTCCAACACCTTGGGGTGTCGCTAAGATATACAGTGATCAACAGGTGGCCAAGGAATGTTATAAAACTTCAATGAAGGCGTCAACATCTCCAAAACAAGCATAGCAATTACAGAGGAAAGTACGTGAAGTCCTGGAAGCTAGGGAGAATGATGTGAAAGAAATATTGCTAGACCCTTCCAACCCGGACATCAAGGTACTTATTGGCACTGACATCCCATCAGACATAGAAGAGAAGCTTGTGGACCTATTAAGAAGCAGAATAAAAAGTTTTGCTTGGAGACATGACGACATGACAGGTATCAGCAAAGATGTCATCACTCACAAACTTAACATAGATCCTAGTTTTAAACCAGTGCACCAGAAACGTAGGAAGTTTGCAGAAACAAGAAACCAGATCATCAAGGAAGAGGTGGAGCGCTTACTCAAAGCCAACATGATCCGAGAGGTAGATTATCCAAGATGGTTAGCAAACGTGGTTGTAGTTGAGAAGAAGAATGGGAAATGGCGAGTCTGTGTTGACTTCACCGACTTGAATAAAGCCTGTCCAAAAGATCCTTTCCCTTTGCCACACATAGATTCATTAGTTGATGCCACCTCCGGACATGAGCTCCTCACATTCATGGATGCATCCTCAGGATTTCAACAAATTCAGATGGAACCATCTGACCAAGAGGACACCGCCTTCATAACGCCCACAGGTATCTATTGTTATATTGCTATGCCTTTTGGACTAAAAAATGCAGGTGCAACATATCAAAGGCTCGTCAACAAAATGTTCAAAGATCAGATTGGGGACACAATGGAAGTATATATTGACGACATGGTAGTAAAATCCAAGAAAGCCGAAGATCACATAAGCAACCTATCTCAGGCCTTCGACATCTTGGATTGTTTCAATATGAAACTTAATCCAGCTAAATGCAACTTTGGAATGAAGGCAGGGAAGTTTTTGGGTTATATGGTAACTAAAAGAGGCATTGAAGGCTGCCCAGGAACGTATACGTGCTATTATCAACCCGTCGTCACCTCAACTGCAAGGACGTCCAAAGATTGACGGGAAAGATTGCTGCACTCACCAGGTTCATTTCAAAATCCTCGGATCGATGCAAACCTTTCTATGATATCTTGAGGAAGAACAAGAAGTTCCAGTGGGAGGACCAACATGAAGAAGCCTTTCAGGAGCTCAAAACTTATCTGTCGACACCTCCATTATTGGCCAAACCTCGGGAGAAGGAACATCTTTACATCTACCTAGCAAGATCGTAAGGCGCCGTAAGAGCAGTCTTGGTGACATAACGAGATGGTAATCAGCAACCCATCTACTATATAAGTAAGACACTCTTAGACGCGGAGACCAGGTATTCCCATTTACAGAAGTTAATTTTAGCTTTGATAACTGCTTCTATTAAATTAAGGCACTATTTTGAAACACATACTATAATTGTACGTACTAACTATCCTATTAAGAATGTTATGAGAAAACCAGAGATGTCAGGTCGAATGGCGAAATGGTCCGTACAATTAAGCACGTATGACATTAAATATGAGCCCAGAACTGCAATAAAATCTCAAGCCCTAGCTGATTTTGTGGCTGATTTTAGTCCAACCATGCAACAAGAGGTGGAATTGGAAGTACAACAACTTCAAGATGATGACATCCTGAAAATCTGGACTCTCTACACAGATGGTGCTTCTAACATGAGAGGTACAGGTCTTGGTGTTGTACTAAAATCGCCACAAGGGGACATAATACCACAATCCATCAGTTGCAGTTTCAAGGCCACTAATAATGAAGCAGAATATGAGGCATTAATCGCAGGTTTAACAGCAGCCCAGGACCTAGATGTCAAGCATATCCGGGTGTTTATGGATTCTTTGCTAATTGTTAACCATTACAACGGATCCTACATAGCGAAAAATGCAAAGATGACGACATATTTGGAAATTATAAAAATTCTGGCGGCCAAATTCAAAACATTTACTTTGGAACAGATTCCACGAGAAGAAAATTCTCAAGCAAATGCTCTGGCAAACTTAGGTTCAGCCTTCAAAAGCATTTCACAGACAAGCATCCCAATTGTGCATGTTGACATCCCAGTAATCGATCATCTGGAACTGTTCGTTCTAGATGTCGACGTACCTTCCACTCCAGCAGCAACTTCTTGGACAGCTCCTATTATCAAATATCTCTTAGATGATACGATCCCAGCCGAGGAGAAAAATGCTAGAGCATTCAGGGTAAGAGTATCTAAGTATTTACTTATTGATAACCTTTTGTTTAGGAAATCTGCTGCAGGTCACTACTTAAGATGTCTAAAAGCAGACCAAGCCCATCAGGTTCTCAAGGAACTACATGAAGGAGAGTGTGGAAATCATACCGGGGGCAGAAGTCTGCATACCAAGGCTCTGAGGATGGGCTATTTTTGGCCATCAATGAGAAGAGACGCTGCTGACTACGCAAAGAAATGTGACTCCTGTCAACGACATGGGGACATTCTGCACCAACCAGCTGAACTACTACATCCTATCCTGTCGCCATGGCCATTTATGGTTTGGGGAATGGACATCGTAGGAAAATTACCCAGGGCACCAGGTGGAAGAGTATTCCTACTAGCTATGACAGACTACTTTTCTAAATGGGTAGAAGCTGAGGCATACGTACAAGTTTGCGACAAAGAAGTTATATCTTTTATCAAAAGAAATATATTCAGCCGATTTGGAATACCATCAGAGATAATTTGTGACAACGGCTCTCAATTCATTAGCAAGAGAACCCAAGATTTCTTGACATCTTGGGGAGTCAAGATGGTGACATCTTCGCCTGTTCATCCTCAAGCCAATGGACAGGCAGAATCTAGCAACAAAATAATCATAAGCAACTTAAAAAAGAGACTGAACCAGAAGAAAGGACGATGGGCAGAAGAGTTACCAATGGTTCTATGGGCCAACAGGACGACATCTAAGAACGCTACTGTAAGTGCTCCAATTTGAGCTTGTTAGAATTTTCGTTAGAAAATTAATGAAAGTTATAACATTTCTAACAATTCCTAACTATCCTAACATTTCTAACAAAGTGAGGGTAAAATGGGCATTGTTATTTAAGGTTAAACCTTAAAAAGAATCTCAAAAAGAAAAACAAAAGAAGAAAACCAAATATAGCAATGCGGAAACATAAACCTGCCGCCTAATTTGAATTTTGAAAAAGATTATTCTTCTTGTCCAAAGCCGAAGCCGCATTTAATGAACAAGGCACGCCGCCCGGACTTGTCCGCGCGGATGGGATTGTCATCTCAGAGGGCTATAAATTGAGCCCTCCAAATACAAAAATAAAAAAGAAGAACACAATTGCATCGAACCTCTGGCGAAATATAGAGAGAAAACAGTGAGAATTCACAAGAATTGTCACCTTTTTCTCTCCAATCTTTCCCAACTCATATTCATCCACTCACTCTCATATTAAATCCCTAAACACTCATATACTCAAGCCAAACACTCAAGAACACAAGGAAGATTGGTAAATCCTCCTCTTCCTAACCCTAAATCTCATCCATGCATGCATCTTCAAACTACAAAATGTAGTTCTTTCATCTTCTTGTTCTAGATCTAAGAAGATCACCATGGAAGACCATCTCCATGGATGATCTTCTACAAAGATCAACATTATTTTCAAAGCTTTTCTTGCTTACTTGCAAAAATGCACTTTCAAAACCCTAAAAAACCATTTTCAAGCACTAAATCTTGATTTCAAAGGGTAAAATCCCCCTCCCCAAGCAAATGAAATGCTTAGTCCTAATGTACCCCAAGGATGGTTTGGTATAGTTGATTCACCACTAAAATGTCTAGTGATCACTAACCAAAACCTAGGGAAATGGGGACAAGCATGGATGCAAAACCCCCCTTAAAATCATATTTTCTTTCTTGAGAAGTTGCTGTCCAGTAGCAATTTTCTCGGACCTCAGTCCATGGTCTTAATTTTTGGACATAGATGAACTTGGAATTTGGTGTTGACTACAAAATACTTTTTGTAGCCAACATCCAGAGCTTTCCAGAAATATTTTTATCTTATTTTTTGGGTGAGTAAAACTCCTCTTTTCAAATTTTCTTTCAGAGGCTAGTTCATCAGCTTCTGGGAATCCAGATCTCATATCTGAGGTTTCCAGAAGGTTTTGACCCCTCAAATCTTCTCCAAAATGGAAAATTCCTTCGCAAAAACTTTATTTAAGGTGTCTAGAACAACTTTCATTCTCTGAGTTTATCCAGATTATGAAGTTTTAAGACCCTTGAATCCCTTTTAAAATCAAAGGTCCACTGCCTTTTTCATTCTGGCAGAAATGGCTCTCAACTTCAAAAGGTCTTTTGAGTACCAAATCTCAATCCAAAAATCTTCCAAAAAATCATGGGATCAGTTTAAAGTCTTAAAAAGATATCCCAATTTTTACTTTTCTGAGTTTCAACTTATTTTGGCCAAAACACACACACACACACACAACAAAGGATTTCAAATGTTTGGAAGACTCGTTTTGCGAGGCGCGTCGGGTGCACACTAACGTCCTTCCCGACGCGTAACATGACCTCCGAACCTAAATCTCTGATCTCGGGTTTTTTTCAAAGTTTTGGCCCTCAAAATAAAAATGGCGTGGCGACTCCGTTTGATTTCAAAATCGGGTACATCACAGTGGCGACTCCGCTGGGGATGAATAAGCTTTTTCTAAAAAAAAAATGATATTTGGTATATTGGTGGAAACCATTAAACTTCCCGTTATCGCCTCCTAACAAGAGTCGGGGATAAATTGTGGTCTAACAATCCCACGTACCGGTATCATTATTTTCAAAAAAAAAAAAGGAAAAGCTTTTGAGGGTCAAGCTTCCGTCTCAACATTTGAAAATCCTTTGCTTTGTGTGTGTTGATTTTTGCACAGTTTTCGTGTTTGTTTTTGGCCGCCTCGGAAAAGTCAAAATTTTGACTGTCGGAATAATGTCCCTAACTGTCGGAATTTTTGTGATTATGTGCTTATGTGCTCATTAATTTTCAAAAAAAAAATTTCAAAAAAAAAAAGGATTTTTCAAAAAAAAAGAAAATTTCCAAAAAAAAAATCATGCATCATGCCTTTTTAAGACACATAAAAAAAAATTCCTATTTTACTCAGAAAAAGAATATAGACTGCTTGCACACTACGCGCACGTGACCGTACACTGCACACTACGTCCTTAACCCGGGGAAATCCTTGTCGCGGTCCGTTTGGTCTTATTACGCCTCTCGGATGAGCACAGGACTACCCAAACATCCCATGGAGCCTCGTGTCGACCATGCACTTGTCCGTGACACACTTTGTCCGAGACCCGGTTGGTTTTTAGTCCGGTTCGTGTCATGCCCCGTCCGTGTATAGACCTTTCCTTTCAAGCCTTTGTCGGCATACCGACTCAATATCTCTCGGGTCCCTAATCGGTCGCTAATTAGTCGAAGTTCGCCGGTTTTCCGCCGCAGACTTTGACCAAGATATTGACCGGCGCCTTGACTTCGGCTCGGCGGCACAAATTATACACCGACTCCCAGGCATTGATACCGAGTCATCAAGGATTAATGAATATTCCATGCCTAATTACGGCTTAAATGACGACAAGTCAAGATCAATTGTGGACGCTTATCGGTCAAATCATGCCGACTTTTCGTCGAGCCCTCGGACATGATCTTGACTTTTGACGTCGCCTTTGTCCGTAATTTACATCGAATGCTCGTTAAGACTCGATTACCCGCCGGACTTTTAGGATCGTTTTCTTTCGGTCGGTGGGACCCGCTTGCCCTATAGGACCCTCGCCCGGGCTGTCCACCGGGAGGTCGAAATACGGGTGGAATACGAGGGGCTTATAGACGTAGTGACGGGGCCCACGGATCCGAGAATCGAGTAGTTTGCGAAAAGAAGAGCAATCTTTTCCAACCGATTAGGTTAATAAAACATGTTTTAAGTAAACATGAACAAATAATCGCATGTTGCATGAGCCAAAAGCCCAAACACCTACCCTCCTTCCATTCCCGAGACATCCGAACCCTCGTGTCTTTCCCCGCAGCCTCCGCACAAAGGTTGGTTTCGGGCACCGGGTCACCGTTTAATCGGTTGGGAAGAGTCAAGCGCATCATCGGCTTCACCGTCTGTTCCGACTCCGAGTCTTAGAATGTCCGCATCAGCTGGTAACGATGGGGACAACGTCACTCCGCCTCCGGGACTCCTCGGACGTAACAACGGTGGAATCGGCTAGCCGAACAGATGAGAGTGCGCCGGGAAGCACGGTTGAACAGCCTTATGGAGGCTATCAAAAGCCATGGATTGGCCGCCGAGTCTCAACCCGGATGGCACCTTCACTGTGGAAGAAGAGGAAGACCACAATCCCGCTCTTGGTCAACCCGACTACTCCAGGATGCCACCACCGGCCTCCCACTGCATTACCACTCGTGAGCCCATGCTCCTGATCCCTAGGTCACCCGGCTCCCCAACCGCTGCAACCACCGGATCCATGCAGCTGACGGGACGAGCGGCTCGAATGCTCTCAGCTGGGACAAAGTCAAGCACGGAATGCCTTCCCATGGTTGGGGATACCCCGGAATGCCACAAAGCAAATTGGGATCCCGCCTCGCCTGGGGACCAATCAATCAGGACTTTGCAGCAACGGTTTGGAATGCCACCGCGGTTTGGTTCGGGGCAAGCGGTCAGGAGCCTCCTCGAGAATGATGCTAGCTCGGTTGCTCCTCATACAGCCTTCCGCAAACCCATTTCTCACTCGGGGTTCAACGGGTTACCAAGCCCCCATCTCCGTTTCATCGAGAATCACCAGGGACCACAAGATCCTCTCGGTTATGCATCCTTGCCACAACCAGCCATGCAATTCAACAACCAGGGACAGCAGCCCGCACTTAAGCCTACTTATGGGCCTCACTCCGGAAATCCAAGCCATCTGGCTACCGCAGATCTGCCTCCATCTTCTGCCGATTGGAAGCCAACAAAGAAGTCGCCGGGTTCTATCCCTTTGCCCAAGCTCCTACCTACACTCCCCAGGGTAATTTGGGCCAAGGACAGTTTTCACCTATGCCGGAGTATGGTATTCCTTCCACCAATGCACCACCAACAGCCTAGTCCTCTTCCTGGCTCAAATATCGGCTCAGAATTCCCGCTCCACCTTTGGATCCCCAATTGGCTTGGTTTATGGAACAATACAAGGAAATGAAAGCACGTATTGCTGAATTGATCGCCAAAAAGAACACCGCTCTTCGGCCTACGGATCCCGACTCGATTGTCCCCCTGCCTCACAAGTTTGTGATGCCCACTCTGGAATTGTTTGACGGGAGTGCATGACCTACAACTCACTTGGACACCTATACTTTGGGCAATGAAGGCTAAGGGATGCACAAACCAGCGGTTGGCCGATTACTTTAGTCTCTCTTTGAAGTCAGGGGCTTTGAAATGGTTTTTCCGATTGCAGCCCTTGAAGCTAGGGCTACTTGGGAACAGATCACCGCACTTTCACGGATAAGTATAAAGCCAACTTGGAATGGGAGACAAACAGAGTTGACTCCGCAAACAACGATGCAACGCCCTAATGAGAATATTGGGGATTTCTATAAGAGGTGGAACTTAAAGCTCAGTGAAATGGCCATTCCTCCCTCTCGACGAGGAGCGCTTAGACATCTTTCGCCATGCTTGAAGCCGCATTTGAGAGCTTCCTCAGTCACTTCCCTACGCCGACTTGCGTGCAATGGTTAATTCCGGGGCTAAGTTCGAAAAGGCTTACAATCGTGACCGCTGCACACTGCTACAGATACCGGGTTTCTTCCACCTCCAACACAGCTCCGCCCAACCAAAAGGTAAAGAAGTGATTAGCTATGCGGGACAGATAAATGCCACTTCTTTGTTCCCAAGAAACCTGATCCATCCAGATCCGGCTCCAAAACTTGGGAAACTTTGGGATGCCTTTGAGTGATATCTTCAGAGGTTTGGTGAGAGAAGGTTTGCTCTGGCCTTTGGAAAATTATCAGCCTAGAAACCCCAATGCTCCTTTGGATACCTTCAAGCATTGTGCCTTTCATCACACCATGGGCACCTGACGGATGATTGCGTCCCCGAAAAAGGCCATCCAAGGTTTGATTGAGCAAGGGAGGTTAGAGATGCCTGAAGGGCCTAACACTATCAATAACCCGCTCCCTAACAACATGAGTGTCAACATGATCGAGTTTGGTGGTTCAAGCCTTGTGGGCATAATGGAATTTGACACGCCCCTTGTGAGGTCGGTGAATCAGCCATCGCAGGCGATGAAAGTGTTTTGATTAAGAAAGAGATTGCCAAGGAAATCTGATGGAAAGATCTGCAATAGCTCCCGTCTCCAGGCGTCGAAGAATAGATGCATGGTTCAACAAAGAAAGAGCGGCTAGACTCGGGGGCTACCTATCTTTAAAATAGTCTTTTGAGTCAACCTTCGTAGGGTCTAGTACTTTTGTTTCACCTAAGTCCTTCCTGGACATTTGTCGTTGTAGTCCATTTTGGACATAGTGGTTAAATGCCTAACTTTTAATATAAGTCTTTTTTCTCTTCTTGCTAGACTCGAGACATCACTTGCGCACCCACGTTACACTTAATTGAAATGGTTTTATCCAAAATGATCACTTGTGCTGCTCAACCACTAATTCTTTGAAATGATTAATATTTAAATTAATCGGAGTGAGAAAATCAATTGATATCCTTCCCAAATTGGGGCTTACCAACTCCCCGTCTTGCATCTCATATGCTCACATCCCTTTCATCATCATCCCTCGTTGCTCGATGAATTTGCATGGATCTTTTCTCATTTAAAGCTTAAGCAAGCAATGAAGACTTAATCTCGTTTAGGTCATCCGGTAGGGATTGCGGTTGAAGCCTTTCACCCATAGGAAAGCCATTATCTCACCCTCACTAAACACTACCCTTTCATTTCAAGATCGGCATGTTTTGAAACCCTGTTTAGCCATCACCTTTGATCCTTATTGAGAGAAGTCCAAGCAAGACCAAGAAGTTAGCTTCGAAAGTCGGCGATGCGCAAAATATCTCAAGCCATGAGGGAAGGACAAAGATAATCCTCAACTTCTCAGGAGGCCTTCCAAGTTATCAAAAGAAGGATTTTAAATCCTCACAATTCAGCAAGAATCCTCAACGTCTCAGGAGGCCTTAAAAAAAAAAAGGAAAGAGAAAAGTTCAAGCAAAAAAAAAAAGGAGAAAGAAATAGAAAAGTTCAAGCAAGAGCTTAAAAAAAAAAAAAAAAAAAAAAAAAAAGAGAAGGGACTGTCGATCCTCACAATTCAACAAGAGTCCCCGACTTCTCAAGAAGCTCTCCAATGATCAAAAAGGAGCCCGAATTCTCGCAAGTTCGCAAAAGGTTCTCGATAGCTTGGACTTCCTCTCACCATTACCTTAAATCAATCCTAAGCCATCCTCTCGATTTTAGAGGATAATCCCATTACCATAAATCAATCCCAAGCCATCCTCTCTATTTTAGAGGATATTCCCATTTCCGCGACCAATCCCAAGCCATCCTCTCGCTTTTAGAGGATATTCCCATTACCATCGCCTTCGGCCAAAGTCAAAATTTGACCTCTCACTCTTAGAGGCAATCAATCATCCCCGCCATAGATTTCCCAAACACATCCCTGCAAGCCAACCTCTCATCTTTAGAGGTTCAGTCAGCAAAAGGCCCAGCTGGCCTCTCACTTTAAGAGGTCATAACTTCCAAAATTACCCGATGGCCGATCGAAGCCCGGAAACCCAGCTGCAATTCCTATCGGATAGCAATTTCATCGTAAAATATAAATCAAATTAATGCTTCATTGCTTGCTTAAATTGGAGCCAAATCCATCTCGGCTCAAATGATCAAAGATTGTGCAAATTCAAGTCTGATTCATTCGACATTTCATGTGAGCATATTTCATTTCTCCTCCACAAACACTTGCCGTGGATGTCCCACTGGGGCTTCGCATCCGTGTCTTTCATGAACACTCTAAGGGGATATGTTATTCGAATCTCCAATCCTCAAATTCCCAAAAGAACCTCAAAGTCTTGAATTTTCACACTCATTCTCTCTTCATTCGGGATAAGCCCGAACTACGGCGACCTGAGCTCTTCATGATGGAGGGAACGTAGGCAACCGAAATGGTCCGGTCGAAATCACAAACAAATCTCAAAAAAATCCGGTCTCATCGTGGGATCGTCCCTATACACTTTCCGAGCTTGATCCCCGATATCAGTTGGTTTTCTCCTTGTGATTAATCAAAATATTTGTTCATATCAGATTTAGGAGTTGAATAACCCGAACATTAACAAAGGGTTTTAAGCAGCCTTGTGATCATCATGAATAAGACAATTTTTCAAGTGTCTCGACAAGTCTTCTCTCTACATCATAGGAAAATAGAGCCAAACACTGTCTTTCTGCCAGCAGGGGCTCCCATACACTTTTCCACACCTTGTAACGCTTATACTCTCTCAAAAGAGTCAAACCTAAAGCGAGTGTGTATACACAAAATCGGGATTCATTCCCACTTTTCGAAAGATGTGCCCCTGCACGTAAACATTCTTGAGTCTTGTCCATTGACTGGTTGACTAAGATCTGAAAAGATGGGTGCCTCCTTGGTCACATGATGACTCTGTCTGCAATAGGACTGCTCTGTGTTTCTTCACGCTGGGGCTTGCTAAGCGGTCCTCCCAGGTTCTCCTGTATCAGCTCTTTAAGATGGGACTTCTATAGTCATCCTTGGGTCCACATTGCGTTCTTCACTACGAGATAGATTCGCCAAGTCACTTCTTCAAAATCCAGGCTTTGCCTACTCAGGATCCGGGGGCTTTGTCAAGACGGTCTTTTGGACCCGAATTTTATCAAGAAAGAATTTCAGCTTCAGAACTTGGTACACGGCAGCCTCCCGTAGCATCGGAATTCAAGATCAGGGTTTCTCCCGGCATTAGCAATTCCATCAAATCATTCTCCGGATAAGGTTTCGGCCGAGGTCACAGCTCACCCAAATGAAAGAAGCTTCACTCATATCAACGTGCCCTAGAGCCTGTCAGCATCAGCTTCAAATGACCAAGATTGAGAGAGAAAATTCCAATCAAGACCCGGGATCCGAATCCAATCTCATCAAAATTGAGGTCCATGTGATACTGCTGACAAAACCTCACCAACAACCGCTGTTTAAATCGCGATCAAGGGTTCTCATCCCCCACATGCTCAAAATCTGTTCCAAACAGTCTCCAGACACATACATAACCATGCATCCCCACAAAAATCTCCCAAGGGCTCATGTAGCATGCACAAAACTTGAATCAATAGGAAAAATCCTAAGTGAATTGAAGATCATAAATCATAATTTCCCTGTCAAAAGCTTAGGCTAGGTGCATCTTCGAAAGCAAGTAAATGCATCATCTCGCAAACATATGCAGTGATACTCTCACAATCATTTTTGGCTCTATGCATGCATCTGTCATCATGAATGTCATATATGCATCTTCCTCTTCACTAACGAATGCAGGAATTCAAACGTGAAATCAAATCCCCCTTTTCGGCAAGGATGATCTTCACCAAAGTCTCCAATGTCCACAAACGGATGAAGACAGCCTCCAGCATCTACAGTTTGGCAAAGACAAGCTCCGGCGTCTGCAACTTGCTAAAGACAACCCCCAATGTCCACAAATGGATGAAAACAACCCCCAACGAAGACCACCTCCAGTGTCTAACAAATCGGTCAGAGACGCCAAGTTCTCAAATACAAATCGGTCAGAGACGCCAAGTTCTCCAATACAAATCGGTCAGGGACGCCAAGTTCTCCAATACAAATCGGTCAGGGACGCCAAGCTCTCCAATACAAATCGGTCAGGGACGCCAAGCTCTCCAGTACAAATCGGTCAGGGACGCCAAGTTCTCCAATACAAATCGGTCAGGGACGCCAAGCTCTCCAATACAAATCGGTCAGGGACGCCAAGTTCTCAAATACAAATCGGTCAGGGACGCCAAGTTCTCAAATACGAATCGGTCAGGGACGCCAAGTTCTCAAATATAATGCGGTCAGAGACACCAAGTTCTCAAAAGCAAGAAGTCCCAATGTGAAGACAAGTTCAACAACTTCTACAAGGTTAACGATCACCGGCAAGATGCAGACTCAACCAAATTCCTCCTTCGGGTCAAAAGGCCTCCAAACACAGCAAATCGTCAGCAGAAACCGTCCCACGAACGGCAACCCAATAACTCTTCATCAACATCAGCCGTAGCCTCAGTCCTTTCGGCAGCTACAGGTAAGCACAGCACGGTATGAAAGCATCTCTTAGTCAACTACTTTTCTAAAAGAACATTATCATCAAATCTTAGGGTGACTTCCCAAAAATAGTCGGATCTTAGGGTGACTTCCCAAAAATAGTCGAGATCTTAGGGCGACTTCCCAAAAGCAGTCAAAACCTTAGGGTGACTTCCCAAAAACAGTCAGATTACAGGGTGACTTCCCAAAAATAGTCAAACCACAGGGCGACTTCCCAAAAATAGTCAAACCATAGGGCGACTTCCCCAAAACAGTCAAACCATAGGGCGACTTCCCGAAAGCAGTCAAAACCTTAGGGTGACTTCCCAAAAATAGTCAGATCTTAGGGCGACTTCCCCAAAACAGTCAAAACCTTAGGGTGACTTCCCAAAAACAGTCAGATTACAGGGCGACTTCCCAAAAATAGTCAAACCATAGGGCGACTTCCCCAAAATAGTCAAACCATAGGGTGACTTCCCAAAAACGAGTCAGATTACGGGCGACTTCCCAAAAATAGTCAAACCATAGGGTGACTTCCCAAAAATAGTCGGACCTTAGGGCGACTTCCCCAAAAGCAGTCAAAACCTTAGGGTGACTTCCCAAAAATAGTCAGATCTTAGGGCGACTTCCCCAAAACAGTCAAAACCTTAGGGTGACTTCCCAAAAACAGTCAGATTACAGGGCGACTTCCCAAAAATAGTCAAACCATAGGGTGACTTCCCAAAAACAGTCAGATTACAGGGCGACTTCCCAAAAATAGTCAAACCATAGGGTGACTTCCCAAAAATAGTCAGACCTTAGGGCGACTTCCCCAAAACAGTCAAAACCTTAGGGTGACTTCCCAAAAATAGTCAGATCTTAGGGCGACTTCCCCAAAACAGTCAAAACCTTAGGGTGACTTCCCAAAAACAGTCAGATTACAGGGCGACTTCCCAAAAATAGTCAAATCTTAGGGCGACTTCCCCAAAACAGTCAAAACCTTAGGGTGACTTCCCAAAAACAGTCAGATTACAGGGTGACTTCCCAAAAATAGTCAAACCATAGGGCGACTTCCCAAAAATAGTCAGATTACAGGGCGACTTCCCAAAAATAGTCAAACCATAGGGCGACTTCCCAAAATAGTCAGATCATAGGGTGACTTCCCAAAAATAGTCAAACCATAGGGTGACTTCCCGAAAATAGTCAAACCATAGGGCGACTTCCCAAAATAGTCAGATCATAGGGTGACTTCCCAAAAATAGTCAAACCATAGGGTGACTTCCCGAAAATAGTCAAATCTTAGGGCGACCTTCCTAAAGCAGTAGGGTCGACGACTAAAGATAGTCGAAAGACCCGAACTACGACTGGCTTGATTCCTCTTAAGGATACGTAGGTAGCCTATTAAATAGGTTCAGCCACCCGATCACTCGATCATCCTGCCAAATATGGAGCCTTACTCTTATCGACGACCCCGCTTCCTTCGAAAGCGCCGTCGCCGAGGGGCTACTGTAAGTGCTCCAATTTGAGCTTGTTAGAATTTTCGTTAGAAAATTAACGAAAGTTATAACATTTCTAACAATTCCTAACTATCCTAACATTTCTAACAAAGTGAGGGTAAAATGGGCATTGTTATTTAAGGTTAAACCTTAAAAAGAATCTCAAAAAGAAAAAACAAAAGAAGAAAACCAAATATAGCAATGCTGGAAACATAAACTGGCTGCCTAATTTGAATTTTGAAAAAGATTATTCTTCTTGTCCAAAGCTGAAGCTGCATTTAATGAACAGTGCACGCTGCCTGGACTTGTCCGCGCGGATGGGATTGTCATCTCAGGAGGGCTATAAATTGAGCCCTCCAGTCACAAAAATAAAAAAGAAGAACACAATTGCATCGAACCTCTGGCGAAATATAGAGAGAAAACAGTGAGAATTCACAAGAATTGTCACCTTTTTCTCTCCAATCTTTCCCAACTCATATTCATCCACTCACTCTCATATTAAATCCCTAAACACTCATATACTCAAGCCAAACACTCAAGAACACAAGGAAGATTGGTAAATCCTCCTCTTCCTAACCCTAAATCTCATCCATGCATGCATCTTCAAACTACAAAATGTAGTTCTTTCATCTTCTTGTTCTAGATCTAAGAAGATCACCATGGAAGACCATCTCCATGGATGATCTTCTACAAAGATCAACATTATTTTCAAAGCTTTTCTTGCTTACTTGCAAAAATGCACTTTCAAAACCCTAAAAAACCATTTTCAAGCACTAAATCTTGATTTCAAAGGGTAAAATCCCCTCCCCAAGCAAATGAAATGCTTAGTCCTAATGTACCCCAAGGATGGTTTGGTATAGTTGATTCACCACTAAAATGTCTAGTGATCACTAACCAAAACCTAGGGAAATGGGGACAAGCATGGATGCAAAACCCCCCTTAAAATCATATTTTCTTTCTTGAGAAGTTGCTGTCCAGTAGCAATTTTCTCGGACCTCAGTCCATGGTCTTAATTTTTGGACATAGATGAACTTGGAATTTGGTGTTGACTACAAAATACTTTTTGTAGCCAACATCCAGAGCTTTCTAGACATATTTTTATCTTATTTTTTGGGTGAGTAAAACTCCTCTTTTCAAATTTTCTTTCAGAGGCTAGTTCATCAGCTTCTGGGAATCCAGATCTCATATCTGAGGTTTCCAGAAGGTTTTGACCCCTCAAATCTTCTCCAAAATGGAAAATTCCTTCGCACAAACTTTATTTAAGGTGTCTAGAACAACTTTCATTCTCTGATTTTATCCAGATTATGAAGTTTTAAGACCCTTGAATCCCTTTTAAAATCAAAGGTCCACTGCCTTTTTCATTCTGGCAGAAATGGCTCTCAACTTCAAAAGGTCTTTTGAGTACCAAATCTCAATCCAAAAATCTTCCAAAAAATCATGGGATCAGTTTAAAGTCTTAAAAAGATATCCCAATTTTTACTTTTCTGAGTTTCAACTTATTTTGGCCAAAACACACACACACACACACAACAAAGGATTTCAAATGTTTGGAAGACTCGTTTTGCGAGGCGCGTCGGGTGCACACTAACGTCCTTCCCGACGCGTAACATGACCTCCGAACCTAAATCTCTGATCTCGGGTTTTTTTCAAAGTTTTGGCCCTCAAAATAAAAATGGCGTGGCGACTCCGTTTGATTTCAAAATCGGGTACATCACAGCTACTGGTCAAACCCCCTATTCACTTGTATTTGGAACAGAATCAGTTATTCCAGCAGAAATACTTGTACCTATGGCCAGATACAGTTTGTTGGCATCTGAACATAATAAAGACATCTTGATACATGACTTAGATACCGTAGACGAACTGAGGGACATGGCCAAAGTTCGCATGGCAGCATATCAACAAAGGGTAGCCAGATCTTACAACAAAAACGTAAGAATTAGAAGGTTTCAAGTAGGAGACTTAGTCCTACGAAAGGCATTCCAAAATACAAAGGAGCTCAATGCAGGCAAGCTCGCCCCAAAATGGGAAGGACCCTACCTAATAGATGCACAGGCCGGGAAAGGAGCATATCGCCTGGCAACCTTGGATGGCCAAATGATACCACGGAGTTGGAACGCCATTCACCTTAAAAGGTATTACATCTGAACGAAACCCCCCTTAAACTCATCTCTTCCCAGGTATGGATAATCTTTTATTTATTTGTAACCTTTTATTTTTCTATGTACTCTTTTATTACTTCATTGCAAATCAAGATGTCACTAACACACCTTGTGGAGAGGCGTCAACATTAGTTGACGTCCGTTTTAACATGTTTCTGTCTTATGAGGTGTTGACATGCATACATGGGGACATGTCGAAAGTACGCAAAGAACAACAAATTCTCCTCCGTCAGAGACTGGCCATCTCTTCTTAAGTAAAGGTACACAATCCCTTCTAAGGTTTAAAGAGTTAATTACCTCTTTCTTAAGATGTTAGGTTACCACACCTTCGCCTGGAGCGCACGTTATCTCTTTAATTGAGGTGTGGGGTGGGCCTATATGGGTAAACTCATATAGCTTACCCATTCCCACTCAGTTAAATGATTGATCTTACGTATTATTCTTGTGGTTATGACATATACATGTCATCTTAAGTACCTACCGTTTTGACATACTATCATGTCACCTTATGAGCATAACAAATGATCATCCAAGGAAAAATTTCATCCAAAAGAAAACAAGCCTTGACATGCTTGAAAACTACTAAACCATAACTAAACTAAAGTTACCATAAAAACATCCAAACTACCAAAGTTAAAGTGCAAAAGTGTTGGACCAACCCAACACGTAAAAGAAATTGTCTTTGGTCCTTATGGACCCATTACATAACCAAATAAAAATTAAAATTGTCTTCAGGGATTCCACCCCAGTAATACCATCCAAAAACCAGAACAGATTTATTTTACCTTTTCAGATGACATCTGCTTTGGAAGTAACTTCTCCAACCTCTGCTCTTAAGCATCCTAATTTTTGTGTTTTCCTCCTGAAAGTCATTCCATGTTGCTGTCATGAGCATCATCAACCTGTTCAAGATCCTTGGAGCCCTCATTCATCTTTTCATCATGGATCCGCTGCAAAGCTGCCTTTTCATCATCCAGGTTCCAGTTCACATGCTCTCCTGCCTGATATTCCTCAATCATTTGGATTCTAGTTTCAAAAACTGCTTTCGCAGTTTCATGCACCAAGTCATCCCGAAGTGCTTCCATCTCCCTTTCATGCCTGATATCAACACTTGCAAGCCTGGACCGCCATTTTAAAATCTCTTCATTTTTGTCCCTGATTTCCAATCCCTTTTCCCTCATTATCCTTGCAGCTTCTTTCAAATCCTTCTCGTATTCGACCCTACTCATATCAAAGGTATCACATTTATCCCTCCATATCCTGATCTCTTTGGACATTAACTTAGCCATCGAGACAATCTGTCATCAACGAACAAAAAAGACATTTTACCAAAATAAAAATCAACAAATTAACTTTTACCTGATTCTCCAACACTTCTTCATTCCAAATTTGCTTCTCCACGCCGGAGATCTGGTCCATCCTTTTTCTTTTCGAGGTAAGCTTGATATCCATCTCAGGTATGGTCTCTTCCGCTTTCATCTGACCTTTGTATTTGGCCACAATATCATTCGTCGTAAAGCCGGATCGAGTCACTGCATATGAGGATATATGTTAGCACGGATTTAATAGAGTCGCCAATGCAATGACACGTTGATTCTGACTCACTTTTTTGGAGAACGTCGTGACTACGTATTTGAGAAAGAAGGATAAAAACTGCACCCTTTAAGACTACTCTCACCATAATATAGTAGGAGCCGTCTGATTTGGATAAGAATTTGAAGAAGATTCGATGATAACAATGGTTATCAAGAATTACGGTTATTAGTTCCTATCGAGACTCTTTTCCTTTCTAGCCGCCACGTATCCCTAATCGTCCCATCATGCAAGCTGGTAGTTGAGCATTTAATTGGAAGAAAAACATTTGCCTCTTCAATTGCCAACATAGCCAAATGTTTTTGGGGACAAATTGTTGTGGGTATTTTTCAGCATGGGGACATCTTCAGTTGCTCTTGCGTGTCAAGATGTTATTCCACTGTAAGTATTGTTTTAATATTTACTTATTTGATTTTTTATAATATCTTTATTATTATATTCCAGTGAATAAGAGAGAAGAATACAGGATATTTTCTAGCACGTTCAACACATCTTCAACGGTAAGGATGACTTGGTCTTACGAACGTTGAAGAGGATAAGCTTATATCCCGAGATTGTAGGAACAGCTTTTGACTCATTCATACTTACTTATATTTAAGGGGAGATGGAGACGGAAAACATACACACATTCCCATACACACACACTCTATGCACAAGCTTCTTGTAATCCTCTCCATCCTCTTCCAAAGTTGTATTCATAATCATCATAGTGAAACTTTTAAGGTTGGAGACCTAACTCCCGGGGTTTTTTCCAAAGAGGTTATCACCTCTAAGGTTTTCCTTTTTAACAAATCGTGGTGTCATTCATTCTTTTCATGTCTTTGTTCCATTTATTCGAATTCCACAGTCCCCTCCTTAGTATTTAAATCCACACACTTGTCAAAGTTAAGATTTTGTACTATTGTTTTTTCTACCAAAACAGGTCCTATGTTGTCAGAGTTCCAGGTTTGTCTTGGTCCTCCTTCTACATTCCGTCGCTTGTTTCCCGACAGTTTGGGATGAAGCAGGAGCCTTTGTTGGGCTGGGATGACCTTGCCACTGCGGAGGTGGCTCCTCTTTGTATGGCAGCTCCAGGTGCTCTTTTGTATTTTCTGAGGGTATGGAAGTATTCCGCTTTCCCTCCCGTGGTGCTCCTTAGATGTCGGGAGAGTATTGTATTGACCACCCAGTACTTGGCTTGGTATGAGCAGCGTGTTGGGCAGTCCCAAGTGGCTTTGGGGAGCAGGCGTGAAGCAATTCTGGGGCCCGATTGCCGTAGTAGCTATTGCCTTAGGAGTGCCGAAGCCTGGTCTGACCCTCAGGATGTCACGGGAGACGCTTTGTTTGACTACGAGACCAGAGTTGACCGACTGACGGAGAGAGGTCCCCTTTTGCAGACTCGCAGGGAGGAGATCCGAGCCGAAGCACGGGCGAATGAAGCCCTGCGGGCTACTGGATTGTTTGACTCTACGGGGAGGACCCCTGATCTCGGACTGAGAGAGACAGAGCTGGCTCGCGTGGAGCGAAAGAAGACTCGCCGGGGACGAGGGAAGAAAGGGAAGAATGGCGAGGGGACAAGCGCAGATGGCGCGGAATGACCTCCTAGGTATCCATTCATTGCATTGTAAACACATTATTTGTTAAATGTATTAAGCTGTCTTTTAGCATGTTGTGAACTTGAGAGTAGACCGTGCTTGAACTCATCAAGAAATGTTGTAATCGTTAGTGATTTGTGATTTACTTTTAAAGCTTTGTCGAGACGCAAGATCTCTTGTTCGCTTTTCGTTTCTTTTGTGAACCTTGGCGGCGTCCATCTTTGGACCTTTCTGTTGTATTTGCGGACTGAAGCAGCCTGGGCCTTGACGGCAATCCCTTTTGCTTGGGCTTTGTGTTTGGATGGGAGGTTGGATGATCCCTTGACAAGTCATTTTGACGGTCTTTTTCGTAGCTTCCTTGCCTCTTGTTTGTCGGCGTTGGGCTCTTGACCTCTTTTTGTAGCTTCTGCTTGAGCTCTTTATTTTTTTTTGTAAGCTTCTGCTTGAGCTCTCTTTTTTTTTTGTAAGCTTCTGCTTGAGCTCCTTTTTTTTTGTGAAGCGCGTGAGGGCGAAGACAAGCCCCTGGCTTGGAAGTTGACATGGGTCGGTCGTTTGATGTTGAGTGACCCTCAGATGTCTTTTGATGTTGCCGCCGTCGTTTGACTTGGTCAAGGTGATTTTGGGGGCATGCTCTTGGAAAGTGTGTAGTTTGATGGAGGTCTAGATTGACATTCAAACTTTTGACTTTTTTTGTGTGTTTTTAGACCGGACCAATTAAGGTTGCCTACGTTCCCCCGGACTAGAGGGCCCAGGTCTGCGTAGTTCGACACTACATGGAGTGCCAAGAGATGAATATTTGGTCTTCTTTAGGCGAAGTACCTGCGAAGTTTGCTTCCGTTGACTGGATTCATGAAGGGATTGCCGTCTAGGTCTGTCAACTTCATGGCACCTCCGGAGAAGATTTTTTGAACCACGAAAGGGCCGATCCATGTTGGTTCCCATTTTCCCAGTGGGTTGGTTCGAGTGGGAGGCTTTTCTTTGAGTACCAGATCGCCTTCCCTGATGTCTCGGGACTTGACTTTCTTGTCGAAAGCTCTAACCATTGTGCTTTGGTAGGCTCGGACGTGTTCCATGGCCTTTAGTCGTCGCTCGTCCAGCAGAGCCAGTTCATCGTGTCGGCTTTGGAGCCATTCGACTTCGTTGATTTCATTTTCCAGCAGCACTTGAAGTGAGGGAATTTCCAATTCAAAGGGCAGGACTGCTTCCATCCCGTATGTCAGGGCGAATAGGGTTTCTCCCGTGGCTGTTCTGACTGATGTTCGGTAGCCCCAAAGTGCAAGGTGCAGCTTCTCGGGCCAATCTCGTCCTCGGGTGATCATTTTTTGGATGATCCGTTCGAGGGTCTTGTTTGCTGCTTCTACGACGCCATTTGTTTGTGGCCGGTAGGGAGAAGACTTGTGGCGTGTGATCTTGAATTCGGCCAGCAGTCTGTCGCATTCTCCTTCGAAATGGGAGCCGTTGTCTGATATGACCTCGTTCGGGATGCCGTATCGGTAGATGATGTTTTCCTTGAGGAAATGTGCGACTTTCTTTGAGGTGAGCACCTTGTAGGACTTGGCTTCGACCCATTTTGTGAAGTAGTCGATGGCTACTAAGACGAACTCGTGGTCGTTGCTGCCTGGAGGAGCGATTTTCCCGATGACGTCGATTCCCCATGTGGCGAAGGGCCAGGGCGTAGTCATGCAGTAGAGATCGTGAGGAGGTAGATGATTGAGGTTGGAGAACCGTTGACACTTGTCGCAGCTTCGGACAAAGTGGATGCAGTCTGCCTCCATGGAGATCCAGTAGTAGCCCATCCGGAGAATGATTTGCATCAGGGCCCTGGCGTTCATGTGGGGGCCGCAAGCCCCGTTGTGGACTTCGTTCATGAGCTCGCTTGCTTTTTCCTGGCTGATGCAGCGTAGGAGCGGTCCTTGGTAGCATTTTTTGTATAGCATGTCCCCAAGGATGACAAAGTGAGAGGCGAGGCATTTTAGGGCCATGATGCTCTTGGCTTTGACTCCTTCCTTAGGTTGGCCTTCTTCGTTCATGAAAGGAGTTTCCCCGTTCTTGAGGTATTGGAAGATCTGATTGTTGGACTGTGCTGGTGAAGAGGCTTCTGACTTGCGTCTCTTTGGCTCTTCAGCAGTTCCCCAAATCGCTGTGATTAAAACCTCCTCGGCAGCTTGGGCTCGGTTTTTCTCTCGTTTGACAACATGCTTAAAGATGTGCTTAATGTATTGTTCGTTTAATGTGTCTGCTTCTTTATCAAGTGAATCGTTATTAACTGTTTGTGAGTTAGTTAATTTATCAGTTGTTAAAGATGCAATGAGAGGATACTCAGAAAGATATAAGCATTCATTAAGAGCATACGGGAATACAGTATTGGCAATGAGTTCGTAATCTTCTGGCGTGAGGCCATCAGATGACTCGAGAGACTCGAATTCAAAGATAATGGACTCAGGATGGGCTTTGACACTAGACTCTAGGACGCGAGGGGTCAGACCAAGTTGTTCGATCATGTTCTTTTTGCTGGCTATAGGTCCGGAGAAGGTGGCCCAGTTATTGAGTGGCAAAGAGCCTGATAGGAGGCGGGGGTTGAAATGCCTTTTGTTGCCGTTCCCGATCATGGCTATCATAGAGTTATCAGAAACAAAATTGATTAGGTCTGGCACCTCAATTTCTTCGCTGAAGAGCTGGTGGAGCAGTGGCTCGTTCCAAGCATCGTCTGCCGAGTCTTCCGCTCTTGTTTTGGGCATTGCTAGCTCGAATGCAGACTCGTCCTGCTTGTTGGTGGCAGGGATGTTGACAGAGAGTTTTTCGAGTTCTTCTGCCAAAGAGTGGGTTTTCCCAAACCAGAATTCATTGTGAATAGTGGTGGTCGTGGGTCCCAGCAGAGGTGGTGTGTCAAGAAATGCTCTTCTGACGAGATTTGCCTTGAGGCCTCTGAACCTTGTGAGGTTCTGCTGGAGCTTGTCCATGGTTGTCGGCCAGTTTTGTTTGGCGTTGATCAGCTCGGTTCCCTTTTCTGTGTCTTCGTTCAAACTGCCGGTTTCTCTTGTGAAGTACCTGGTCATGTCGAAGCTGTAAGGGCGGAGATCGGAGACTGCGGGCAAGCCTCTTTTGCTATTGGCGGAGCGTTTCTGTGCGGCTTTTCTGTCTTCCGCAGCGTCTTTGGGAGTAGGAATGTATCCCAGGCCATGGAGGGTATTCTGTTCCTTGATATTGATGATTTGTTGGGTACCCTGATGGCATTTTCCCAAAACAAGCCCTGGGATGTAGTTCATGCGCTTCATCATTTTCATCAGGGGAGGGATCTGGTCCCAGATCAAAGGCAGGTCTATGTGGCACACCTGGGCCTTCGGGCTTTCGATTGTGAACCCTGTCAGCATCATGCCGTCATTGTCGTGTTTGATTTCCAAGACTGGGACGCTGTTTGTGTCGGCCCTTCGGTGGTTATGCTATCACCGTAGATGATGGTAAGGTCTGTTCCTTGGACAAACTTTACGCACTGGTAGAGGGTAGAGGCCACCCCATTGATCTGGTGTAGCCAAGGGCGTCCCAAGATGGCAGTGAATGTGATCGGGATGTCAATGACTTGGAAATCGATCGGGACCATCTGATTTCCGAACCACAGGTTTAGGGTGGCTATTCCTAAGACTGAGCAAGACGTTGAGTCGTATGCTTTGATCGTCTAAGTTGAGGGTTTTAGATCAGTGGTCTTGATCCCGAGCAGATCCATCATTTTGGATGGGAGGACGTTCATGGCTGATCCCCCATCTACCAAGACCCGAGGGAGGCGGCGCTCGTCAAGTTGAACTGTTATGTAGAGAGGCTCGTTGTGGTCAGCCCCAAATTTTGGGAGGTCGAGCTCTGTGAACGTGATGATGTTGCGGTAATGAATGTTGCCGATCATCTGAACTGCTTCATCTGGTGTCATGGTGATGGGTACCATGGTCTGGGCCAGACTTTCCTCCAACTTGAGTTTGTGCGGGTAAGAGGAGGTGAGTAAGGACCAGAGTGAAATGTTAGCCTGAGTACGCTTGAGCTGAATTAAGACAGGATCTTCAGCCTTCGGGTCAAGGGTTTCAGCTTATTTGGCGAAGGGCCCCTTTTCAGTTCGAGGCTCAGGCATGGCTGGCCTTTTGTCTGCTCGTGGAGGATTCATCGGGATTTGACCGGAACGCGTCAGTACGTTCACCTCTGGCTTTACTGCTTTGCTTGACTCTCCTTCTTCCATAATGAGAGGGCCTTGGTTGGCGTAGGGCCACACTGCGCATTTCAGTTCGTTTACCGTCATTGCTTTTGTTGTAGCGTCAACAGTGGCTTTGAGATCTTCCCAAGATAGGGGTTGAGGTATCTGGACCCTCGGGCCGTTGGTGGCGGTGCGGAGCTCGTCCCAGCTGATCATGGAGCAGACGTTGTCGTGGCCTTTTGTCGAGCTAGGCTGAGGAGATTTGCTGGAATAGATGACGTAGTAGTCAAACTTTCCTGATGGTTCTCCGAGGGTTCCGACTGTGGGGTCGCCAGATTCGTATCTCTTCTTCAATTTTTGTTGAGAAGAGGGTTTCTTCTTTCTTCGAGGGCGGCCCTCGTTCATTTCGTCTTGAAAATCCCTTTCCAAACAAGCGGTGCAATCGAAGACGTCCCACCAGATGTGTTCGTTGTTCGGCGGTGGTATCGGGACCTCAGGATGTTGACCGGACACGTCCTCCCCCGAGGGGTCTTGTGGCTTTATGTCGTAACTGCATGGCTCATACGAGGGCAACAGATTGACTTCTGGGAGACAATGAGAGACGTTAGAAGCTGCAGGAGCAGGCATGTCTTTGGAAGCTCCAGGTGGTTGGGGGTGGCTAACGTTCCGAAGTGGTGCATGGCACCTTCAATCCAGGCTTGTTGCTCACCTTGGCGTTTCTCCATAGCCATGATGACTTGCCAAACTTCCTCCAATGTTGGGAAATTTCTCGGGGGTAAGGTCCCATTTTCCTCGCTGGTATCCACTGACTTGGCCATGAGGAGTTGAAGGACTGTTCTGGTGGCTGTACCGGGAAAGATGTCGGACCTTGCGGCTTTGACACTGGAGGGGCGGCTCCCGGGTATTCTCAATCACTCTCAGTTCGCTGGAGGGGGGTGACGGGTAAGGTTTAGACATGGGAAGGCCTTTTTGGATAAAAAGGGGGAAAGCTCACGTGACATGCAGTTTCCGCTTTTTATTGCTGTTTTTTTTTGTTGTTGTTTTAATTTACTTAAAACGGTGTTTTCTTAGAGTCCTAGGTAGGTTGGAAAAGATTGCTCTTCTTTTTCGCAACTATGCTAGATCCTGGGTCAGTGGAGACCATCTGTGCGGCTATAAGCCCCTCGTTTTGCACCTGTATTTCGACATCCCAGGGGGGTTAGCCCCGGGCGAGGGTCCTATAGGGCAAGCGGTTTCCACCGGCCTAAAAGAAAAAATCGAACCTAAGGACCGAGCCTGTCATGTTCGTTTTAATGCGTTAGCCATGTGAATAGTGAACCGAGTCGGCCACTGAGTCAAGATCGGGTCAAGAGTTCGGCATGACCTCTCTTTACCTTGCTTGCGCAAGGGATCTGTGACGTTAGGCGTTGGCTGGGTCATATTGTCATGGCTGACGTATTAAAGGCTTGATGACATGGTGTCATGTGAGCATGGATGTATATCCGGGACGGAACATCGTCTGGGTGTAGCTTCGGAAATCAAGATCAGGTCGAGATTTTAGCATGACCTTTCATCGCTTTACTTGCGCAAGGGATCTTGAGTTCCGAGCTTCGACTCAGAAAATGGCCGGCATGGGATATGTATCCAGGCTGTATAACACGGACTGGGTAAAAACCAACCGAGTCTGGACAGAGTGTGACTCAAGACTCAAACGTGCAGGGTTGACGCTTGGCTAGGATGGGATGTTTGGAATGATCCCGTGCGCATCCAAGAGGCTAGGAAGACCAAACAGACTGCAACTGAGACCACTCCGGGTTGAGGGTTGTAGTGTGCAGTGTATCCGAGGCAGCAGTGCACGTAGCGTGCGGTGTACCCGAGGCAGCAGTGTGAGTAGCGTGCGGTGTACCGAGGCAGCAGTGCGAGTAGTGTGCGGTCTCTAAAATTCTTTTTTCTGAGTAAAACAGAAGTTTTTGAAGAATTTTAAATATATGTACACAGATGTATATTGATGCATTTTTTTTGTATTTTTATTTTTTTTGTAAATAAAAAGTAAAGCACATGCACACACACACAACAGTTAAAGAAGGGGGTAAAATGAAAGTTTGACCCTCATCATCGTTTTAAAAATCTTTTGTTTTGTTTAAAAGTTTTAAAAACAAAATGTCCCCAGCGGAGTCGCCAACTGAAATAGCCCGGATTCGAGAGGCAGCGCGTTCGCGCCCCGGCATCTGGCATTTCCGCCTTGCGGCGTTTGTTGGTGGAGGTGTCTCGCTGTGTTTTTGCTTTGTAGAGTCGCCACGCCGTTTTTATTAAGCCCAAAACATTGAAAAAGGGCATCAGTTTAAAAATAAACTGTTTTTGTGTGATTAGATTTTGAGTTCGGAGGTCAGATGACTCCTCGGGAAGAGAATATTAGAATATTAGAGCTCACCCGAGTCGCCTCGTAAAAACGAGTCTTTCGGTACCCCTTATTCTTTAAATGTTGTGTGTGTGTGTGTATGTGCTTTTAAAAATGCATGTTGTATCGGATGTCTACATTGTACACTGCGTATTGAAATGTATTGAAATATTGTAGGAAGGAAGCCTTACCAATATTGGTTCGTGTCTGTCTTCCGCTGGGGAATAGTGCTTGAGGATGGAATAGTGTTCCGGGACGGACCGGGTTTGCTTTGGGATGGGCCGGTTGTCTGCGGACAGAGTTTCGGCGTGTGTTGGGATCGCAGGGATCACTCGGGCAGAGTTTCGGCGTGCGTTGAGATGGCAGGGATCACTCGGACAGAGTTTCGGCGTGCGTTGAGATGGCAGGGGTCACTCGGGCAGAGGTTCGGCGTGGGCCGAAATCGCCGGTTTGACTCGAAAAGAGCCGGGACGCCTCGGGAAAGACCAGGAAAGGCCTCGGAGTACCACGAGGGGCCTCAGAGTACCTCGAGAGTGCCTCGGGGCAGCGCGGGAGCGTCGCGGGAGCGCTCGGAAAGGCTTCGAAGCACCACAAGGGAGCTCGGAAGGCCTCGGGAGGAACCGAAAGGGACCGGGATTGCCCCGAAGGGTCTTAGAGGGGTGCCTGAAGGCTGGGGGGAGAGGAGAGAAGAGGGAGATGTGTAAAATGAGGGAGGGGGAGCCCTCTATTTATAGTCCACAGATTTGTGCAAGAAGGTCCGTACGGACCTTCCATGAAATCCAAGATTTTGGTTTTCCCGAATTTGAGGGAATAATGTGGACTTTAAGAGGATTCTGAAATGATGGTGTCTGGTAACAAGAAGGTCCGTACGGACCACCTTGCATGCAGAAAGGTCCGTACGGACCTCCAAGGTAATCCAGTAATTATGATTTCCTGGATTTGAGGGAATAAGGTGGACTGTAAGAGGATTCAGTAATTATGATAACAAAGAGGTCCGTACGGACCATCTCTGCTTTTTTGCATAATTCCTCAAAAGTCCTTTTGTCCTATTTTGTTCCAGAAAGGCCCCCTGGTTTGGTTGGTGGTTTTGTGGTTTTTTGAGGGTTACGGGTATTCGAGACTGCGTTTGTGTGAGTCTGCAGTGTTTCCCGTGCGTTTGGAAAAGGGTGATCCAGATTAGGGTACTTACACTTGTGTAGAAATAAGGCTCAATAAATGGTAAAGCACCTTCCCTTGTCTTTGACAAAACTACAATTGCATGAATGCATGGAAAACCTTCATGCTGCCACTTCCCACATGTGCATGTAGATTGCTGAATATCAACTGACATGGATGGTTCAAAGTGAACTTCAAACAAATGTTCATTTGAAGGAGAGATAGTCCACGACTTACCATACTCGAACCTTCCTTTGTATTTCTTCTCCATCAATGGACACAATTTTGTATTCTAACTCAGAGATTCATGTCTGCGCTTGAACATTCTCTCCATCACCTTCAAACGAATTTGATCAATTAATTCCAAAACTGGAAACCCCTTATAGTCTTTTATCTGCGAGTTAAAATTCTCTGCAGCATTTGAGCACATCTCACCATAGCGCTTCCCTGAAAATTAAGCACTCGCAAAGTTGACAACCGAAAGAGCATCCATAAATTCTTGAACCTTACTACCACCTTCTTCATTTCACTCAAATAAATTGAAAAAGATCATGTGTTGGAGCTAACGAACACTGAGAAATTTTATGAAGCATATTTGAGCGAAGCTCTACTGAACATCCTTTCAGTTTGTCCCTCAGATTGTTCCTCAAATGGAACATACAAAATGAATGTGCTGCAGAGGACATGATATCCTTAACTGCTTTGATGATCCCTTGATGTCGATCCGAAATGAATATCATTGTCCTTTCATTTATGTGAGGTTTCAGATTGTCAAGAAACCATGTCCAATGTTCTATATTCTCGTAGCCTACAATTTCAAAAGAAACATGGAAAAGACCTACAATCATAAAAGAAATTAAACAATAAATATAATTTCAACTAAAAAACATAAATAATAATTTATGTCCTATAACTAAGGTAAAAGACAAATTTCATACCATTATTCCCATCCTTTGTTGTTGCTGCCAAAAGAGTACATTTGTACTTTCCATAAAGAAATGTCCCATCAAGAAATAACATAGGCCGGCAGAATTTAAATCTATGTAGACATGCACCAAATGCAACAAAACAACGCTCAAAACGAGACGTCTCATGATCATAATCAATCTTAAATTGAAAACTTGGATCTAACTCTTTTACTTTATCAAAGTAATCTCTCATATTGTCATATGTTAAACCTGCGTCACCAAACACAGCTTCATTTGCCTTCTCAACTCCTCTCCAACTTGAATGACACTTCAAGCCCATAATTCTTCCTAAGATCATTAACAACATCCTTTGGCCTAATAGATGGATTACTTCTAACATCATCAATTAACACACTTGCAAGCACACCCGAATTCAACCTTTGCCCTTGTCCAAACCCATTATTAACAATATCTATGCATGTATGGTTTGGAACATACGTCCTAATATAGATAAATCCATTAACCTTTTCAACTGATGTGTGAATTCTCCAAGGACAACCTTTGTCCACTTTATGTCTACACTGAGCAGTAACACGCTTTCTGTCATTTTTTTCAGATACTCAAATTCAAATCCAACTTCTGTAGCAAACTTACAAAGTTCATTTCTAAACTCTGGACAACCCCCTTCAAATATCTAACCAACCTTTTGAATTGCAGTTGCCCATTCTGTACTTTTTATCACCTTCTCTTTTTGACGAAAAAAGTTAACAGCAACATGGTCCTACTACTACTACTACTAAACTCAATATCACCAGATTCAATACAACATTGAGCAACAGACTTAGATGATTCAGCTCCACCATCATTCATAATAGAATCACAACTTTCATTCACACAAATATTTATGCAATCAAACCTATTCCGACAAACCAACATACTCATGCACATAAAATCTTCTTCATTAACCAACATACAACAAGGATTGCTAGGTAAAACATAACAGAGAGATAGAGTATCCCTTTTCAAAGTGACCCACCTCGAACAAATAAATTCAAAAATAGAATCAAATGATGAAAACTGAGAAAATATAGCAATAGCAGTCAAATTCCCAAACTTGAAGAATGCCATTACATTTGAATCCATAACAAGTGATTTTGGGAATGTATATGATCTGCACATAGTAAATAAATAAAACAGAATTCAATAAACATAAATATAAAGATATAAGAGCAATTCAAACATAACAATATCAACTAAAATCAAATTAAGATATAATAAATCCTAAAAACAATGGATTTCTACCCATTATTGCAGACGAGTCTTCAACAACACACCACGAACACAAAAAACCTTGAAATCCTGCAGAAATCAAACGAGAAAACACTAGATCTAGGATTTATCGCCTGAAAATCTCCCAAATCCTACATCGCAAATCGCAAATCGCCTCTCTCTCTAAAAAAATGAGAAAATGAAACCATAGGTTGAAAAAGAGGTATATATATGAGGGTAAAATAGGAAGTTAATATTTCTATTAAATCAGGGAATCGGAAGCCAGGGGTGTGAGGGGAAATATAATTCGACTGAAATCTTTATTTGGGATTTACAAAAGGAGGCTCCTTAAAATAGAATAAAGTCTGAACATGGGGCACTTGGGGAATAAAACCTTAAAATAATGGAAAAATTCCTCTAGGGCCTCCCTTCCCATATTTTATTCTTTTTTAAAGAGACCTTTTTTGCAAATCCCAAGTAGGGAGTTCTCCTAATATTATAATTCCATATACACCCCTCACATCCGTTGACTAGTCAAATAAAACTCCTAAATACCGAAACTACCCCTACCCCTCAAACAAAACCCTCCCCTCCCCTCCCTCCTCTCACAGTTATACCAGAAAACACACACAAACACACATAGAGTCAATCACACACTCTCTCTATCTCCTCTTTCAACCACTGCCCTCTTATCCGGTCGGCAAACTTCCTTGGCTCCTCACCTACCTCCGGCCACCGTCTCCCTTTTCGCAGCTCCCAACTCCGTAATTAAACATCCACGCTCCATCAAAATCAAATGGCGTCGGCCGCTCAATCAGCACGAAACCCAACACCTTCTTATAAAACTCAATCGACTCCTTTATCGACCGGCACAACCTCGACACATGGTTCAGTGCCATCAATGGCAGCTCATCGCCATCATCACCATGTTGTTGTCTGTTGGTTTCTGAAGAATTAACGTTATTGTTGTTGTTGTTAGTTACGATTTGGTGTTTTTTCCCTATTAGGGTTCTTGAAGAAGATGAAGAAGATGAAGATCGAGATGAATAATCTGTACAAACGATCGAGGTGAGCTACTCCCCGTGTGTAGCGTTGTAAGAAGGGAAGATCGATCATATTAACCGATTGCTAGATGAAATTCTAGGTGAGATCTTCAATGGAATTTCAGAGGCCAAATACCTTTTTGAATTATCCATGGTCTCCAATCGGTTTGCTTCCTTGATTACATATCATTTTTCAAATGTGATTTCAAAATTATTTTTTGTTTTCGATTTCTGCCCAGATCTGGGGTTTTAATGATTTGGGGTTCGAGGGATTGAATCAACGGTTATATGAAAACTTGGTTACAATGGTGGTATGGTTAAATGGTGTTAACTTTGATGGTGGTGGTGGTGATTGTTACATTTAATGGAAAAGATGGCATAATTGAAAACATAAGTAAATATTTATATCTAAAGTAAAAAATAAAAGATGAATGGTGACATGTGAAAAGATTAATAAGTCAAGGACCTATTTAGAACAAGTTAAACACACAAAAAGTTAACTGTGAGCGAACTATCGAAAATACCCCTTATAATTTGATCACATGCTCTGTACATGACCATTTAACGGGGGAAAAATTATCTTCGCAAGTAAAAATGACCGTGGATGCAAAAATAAATAAATTTAATGTGTTGTTAATATTGATATTTTGGATTTTTTTTTTTGTTGAAACATAGTCTTATAAGTTAATTATAAGAGACAAAGTAGTCTTATAATTCACTTATAAGAGTTTTAATGTCTAAAATTATGAGATTAATTCGTTGTTAATATTGAATCTTTTTTGGTTGAAAAATTTGTCTTATAATAAGTCAAAGTAGTCTTATAAGTCATTTATAAGAGTTATAATGTGTAATTTATGAGATTAATTTGTTGTTATTATTGAAATTTTTGATTTTTATTGTTGAAAAAATTATCTTCTAAGTTAATTATAAGAGACAAAGTAGTCTTATAATTTACTTATAAGGGTTGTAAATGTGTAAATTATGAGAGTAATTCGTTGTTATTATTGAAATTTTTGATTTTTTTGGTTGAAAAATATGTCTTATAAGTCAATTATAAGAGACAAATTATTCTTATAATTAACTTATAAGAGTTGTAAATGTGTAAATTATGAGAATAATTCGTTGTTATTATTAAAATTTTAATTTTTTTTGTTGAAAAATTTATCTTATAAGTCAATTATAAGAGACAAAGTAGTCTTATAATTAACTTATAAGAGTTGTAAATGTGTAAATTATGAGAGTAATTCGTTGTTCTTATTGAAATTTTTGAATTTTTTGGTTGAAAAATTTATCTTATAAGTCAATTATAAGAGACAAGGTAGTCTTGTAATGTGAAAAATATAAAAAATGGAAGTGTTTTTGGAAAGGCTAAAGACTATTGTGATGATCTGAAAAATTCAGTGATTTATTTGTAATTTTTGAGACTGAAGTAACAAGACTGAAACTATTTTGAGTCCAATGACTGGTCTGAAATGTCAGAAAGTCAAGTGACTAATATGTAATTATAAAAACTCCGGTGACTAAAATGTAGTTTTCAGTTTTGGAATTGGGTTCAGTCCCTGCCGAATGACGCGACACACGTACAAAATAATAAGAATATTTTCGTCTTTTAACAGCTAGGGGTGTGTGAGAAATTAGTAAAAGGTCATTTCTTAAAATGGGATTGAATCTCCCTAGAGGGGCTATAGGGTCCGTTGGCCTAAAATAATCCATAAGTGGTAACCTCTGGTATCACCTAGTGATCCATTCCAAACCAACCAAGTCGCCAAAGATGGTGTGGCCCTTTAAGGCGCACTTCGTACCGTAAACTAGTTCGTTGAATCTAATTTCTCGATCAGGTGTCATTTCATGAAATATTTTAGAGTTGGTCTTACAAAAAACTCGTTTTTTTATAAGCTTAGAAAAAACCATTTTACACTGATACTTAATAACACTAATACTGACACTTTTTTACACTGGCACTTTGTTACACTAACACTGACACTTTTATACACTAGCACTTAATATACATGCACTGCATTTTTTTACACTGACACTTTTTTACACAAATGCTACACTTTGTTACACTAATATACATGCACTGACACTTTTTTACGCTGGCACTTTGTTACACTAACACTGACACTTTTTACACTGGCACTTAATATACATGTACTGACACTTTTTTACACTGACACTTTGTTAAACTAACACTGACATTTTTTTTTTACACTGGCACTTTGTTACATTAACACTTGCACATGTTTACATTGGCACTTTGTTACTCTAACACTGGCACAGCGGAAAAAACAAAACACGCTTTTTCTAAGCTTAAGAAAAAACGCATTTTTTGTAAGATTTTGGCAATTTTATTTTCAATAAAAAAAATAGCCCCTTCTTTTTTTAGTACTCTTAATTTATTTAAATTTTAACAAAATTTTAGAAACAAAATTATCTAAATGAAATTTAAAACTTAGTTTTTGAATTCAATCAAATGACCACTAAAAAAAAGTGATATATTTTTAATTAAAAGACATTTTGAAAAGGTCAATTTTTATAACAATATATTCCCTCCATCCCTAATTATATGCCTATTTTTGAAAAAAAAAATATGCATCCCGAATTTCTTACTAATGAAATATCAATTTTTAATTTACACTTACACTCATAATTTAATACATTGAATTAACTAAGGGTTTTATTCTATTACAATACTTCATTTATTGTGCAAGCCCCTCAAAATAAATTTGAAAATTCAATTAAGAAGAAGGAAATATTATTAAAAAATAATGCATAACTATTCTTGTTATCCATTTATAAGCTTTTAGTTTTACCGATAGTATATACTCCCTCCGCCCCATCTGACTTATGAGTTTCTTTTTCGGCATGGAAATTAAAAAATACTAATATAATAAGAGGAGAGAGAATGATTAGATGAGGTATTGTGAGTATGAAAAGTAAAATAGGAGATAATGAGTGGACGGAATAATAAGGAGATTGTTGTTGTGAGTATGACAAGTGGGTCTCATGAAATTTAAAAATAATATATGCTTGCCATTTTGAAATATTCTAAGTTGAGTGGGATGCCCAAAATGATAAATTGTCCTAAGTCAAATGTGCCAGAGGGAGTAAATATTAGAATAGAATATTTTTCTTGCGAATATTTATATAGGGGTAATTTTATTTTAAATAGACACTCACTTAAACTTAAGTAATGAATAGAATAAAAAAAAAAAAAGAAAGAAATAGAAATTCATTTAAAAATGGAGTAATATCTTTTCCTTTTCGAATAAATAGAACATGATACTAAGAGAAAGATAATACTACCTCCGTCTCGAAATAAAGTTCCTAGTTGGACATTACACGAGAATTAAAAAAAATTAAATGTTGCAAGTATGAAAAATAAAATATGAGAGAGAAAGTTGGTAAAGTTTGTTTTGAGAATAATGAGTTTTCGTTACTCTGACACAAATTAAAAGGGAAAATAAGAATTTTACGCCGAAACAAAGAAAATAATACCCGAAATTTAAATGGTTCAAGGAGAATCGCATAATAGTCAATTACCAACATTGGTAAGCGACCCAAAGCAATTCGTTTATAATTCAATCGGTAATAAGAATAGTAATAACAAAAGAAACAAATCAAAAATAGGCTTTTCAATCAGATTCAGGGTCCAAATTCCAAAAACATAATCCAAGATTCATCAATTAAGAGTGAGTAAAGTCAATGAGGTTTGATTAAGGTTTGACAATAAAACTGAAGAACAACTGAAGAAGAATATCAACTCATTGACATGACCTCTCCCTCATCTCCATATGCCAGGTAAGGTTGACCATCTTACTCTAGTACTTGAACACAACATGTCTTTTCAATTTTAACTTGCAACCTATTCCATTGATATACAATTTTAAATTATTAGCTTTAACAATAAAAATATACTCCTACATTCGAAAACACAAAAAAAAATGAATATTACAAGAAAATTTAAAAAAAGTGTACTTCTACCTTCCATTATAAAAGGCATAAAAGCCCAATTTTAATGTTAATTATAAAAGGCACAAGCCAAAAAACATTAAAAAAAAATAATACTTGTTCATTTAATTTAAGGGAACCACTTGTCATACTCACATCATTTATTCACTTACTATTTTCTATCTCACTTTCTATCTCTTACCTCATTTTTCATACTCACAACAATTACTCCACTAATCTAAACTTTCTTAATGTTTGTGCAAAATATTTTGTGTCTTTTGTAATGTGACGAATGGAGTATAATAGAGTAAGTATTATGAATATAATACAAGATGGTTAAACAAAGTCAATTCATATATCTCAGAGAGAATTGATATGAATGACTCAATTTAATAATAAAAAGAGGTACATATTTGTATACGATGAGAAGTGTTTCTCAATCTATTCTAGATATATCAAATAAGGATACTATACAATAGTAATCTTATTATAAAGTAAATAATACAAAATTTAGGAGAATTTTTAATGATAAAATATATATACAAATATGTTTCTTATAATATATTTCTTATATGTCCCCGCAAGATGTATAATATTTGATGAAGTCCAATCTTGAAAAGTGATAATATGAATCGGGCTCTAGCGAGCAGGTGGAGTGAGATATGTATTCGGTGTGTGTATGTAGGAGAGGCATAAATTGTGTCGGAGAGTGTAGATGTGACAACACTACAAAAAAAAAAAACATGTTTTAGCAGCGAAAATTTCTGCCGCTAAAGCGGCATTTTCGTCGCTGCTGAATACCCACCGGTGGAATAATTCTGTCGGTGGTCAGCAATGGCAGCGCATCGCAGTGGTCCGGCAGTCCAATTTCCGCCGGTGTACACCGACGAAAATAGTAATAAACAACAACAATAATAATATATCATAATAATAATATACATGTTTTCTTGATCTTGATGATTATAATAATTAGTTAAAATAATAAACAACAATAATAATAATTTTTCTTTCAAAAAAAATTATAAATATAAAATAATATTTTATCATAATAATAATTAAAGTAAACATCAAGAAGAAGAATATTTACTAATATTATTGAAAGATAATAAATAATAATTGAATAATATATAATAAATAATTAGTAAAAATAATTTATTAAATTTAATAATTTAAAATATAAAATAGTATTATATCATACACATAAAAAAAGTTAAGAATTTTTAAATAAAATAATTTTTAATATATCAAATCCCTTTAACATATATTATATACCCATACACCAGACACCAATACCATATACCCCAAATCATAACTCATATCCTATATCGTATAGCCCATACACCAGACATTCATACTTTATACCCTAAATCATATACTCTGTATCATATACACATACCATATACTCTAAATCATAATCCATATACACATACCCTAAACCATAACAAATTCCCTAAAACATAACTCATACCATATACCCTAAATCATAACTCATTTATTCAAAAATTCTTAACTTTTTTATATAACTTTTTATAAAAAAATTCACTGCTAACTAACATCTCAAAAAGTTTTATTCATCAAAAAAAAATTAAAAAAAAAATAAAAAAGTAAATGCTATTGTCCGTCTTTTTTTTTTCTATTATATACTTTGATTTCTTTAAAAATTCTTAACTTTTTTTATATAACTTTTTGTAAAAAAATTCACTACTAACTAACTAACTAACAGCTCGAATAGATTTATTTATTAAAAAAATTAAAAAGTAAATGCTATTGTCCGTCTCTCTTTTTTTCTATTATATACTTTCATTTCTTTGAAAAAAATTAACTTTTTTATATTACTTTTTGTAAAAAAATTCACTAGTAACTAAAATCTCAAATAGTTTTATTTATCCAAAAAAAATTTTTAAAAATTAAAAAAGTAAATGCTATTGTCCTTTCCGCTTTTTTATATTATATACTTTCATTGATTTAAAAATTCTTAATTTTTTCATATAACTTCTAGTAAAAAAATTTCAATACTAACTAGTAACTAACAGCTGAAATAGTTTTATTTATTAAAAAAAAATTAAAAAATTAAAAAATTAAATGCTACTCTCCGCCCCTCTTTTTTTCTATTATATACTTTAATTTCTTTAAAAATTCTTAACTTTTTTTATATAATTTTTTGTAAAAAAAATCACTACTAACTAACATCTCAAATAGTTTTATTTATCCAAAAAAAATTTAAAAATTAAAAAAGTAAATCCTATTGCCCGTCCCACTTTTTTTTCTATTATATACATTCATTTCTGTGAAAATTCTTAACTTTTTTTATATAATTTTTTGTAAAAAAATTCACTACTAATTAACAGCTCAAATAGTTTTATTTATTCAAATAAAATTAAAAAAAATAAAAAAGTAAACGCTATTGTCCGTCCCTCTTTTTTTCTATTATATACTTTCATTTTTTAAAAAAATTAATTTTTTTTATAACTTTTTGTTAAAAAAATCACTACTAACTAACATCTCAAATAGTTTTATTTATTCAAAAATAAAATAAAAATTTATCATATACCCAATCCCTTAAACATATATCATATACCCATATACCCATACCATATACCATATACCCTAAACCATAACTCATATCCTATATCATATACCCCATACACCAGACACCCATACTTTATACTCTAAATCAAATACACATACCATATACTCTAAATCATAACCCATATACACATACCCTAAACCTTAACATATACCCTAAAACATAACCCATACACTATACCCTAAACCATAACTTATTATTTTTTAAATTCTTAACTTTTTTAATATAACTTTTTGTAAAAAATTTCACTACTAACTAACATCTCAAATAGTTTTATTTATCCGAAAAAAAATTTAAATAGTAAATAATATTGTCCGTCTATCTTTTTTCTATTATATACTTTCATTTTTTAAAAATTCTTAACTTTTTGTAAAAAAATTCACTACTAACTAACATCTCAAATAGTTTTATTTATCCAAATGAAAATTAATAAAGTAAATGCTATTGTCCGTCCCTCTTTTTTTCTATTATATACTTTCATTTCTTTAAAAATTCTTAACTTTTTTATATAATATTTTGTAAAAAATTTCACTAGTAACTAACAGCTCAAATAGTTTTATTTATTAAAAAAATTAAAAAAAATAAAAAGAAATGCTATTGTCCGTTCCTCTTTTTCTATTAAATACTTTCATTTCTATAAAAATTCTTAAATTTTTTGTATTACTTTTTGTAAAAAAATTCACTACTAACTAACATCTCAAATAGTTTTATTTATTAAAAAAAATTAAAAAATATTAAAAAAGTAAATGCTATTGTCCGTCCCTCTTTTTTTCTATTATATACTTTCATTTCTTTAAAAATTCTAAACTTTTTTATATAACTTTTTGTAAAAAATTTCACTACTAACTTACATCTCAAACAGCTTTATTTATCCAAAAAAAAAATTTAAAAAGTAAATGCTATTGTCCGTCCCTCTTTTTTTCTATTATATACTTTCATTTCTTTAAAAATTCTTAACTTTTTTTTTATATAAAATTTTGTAAAAAATTTTGCTACTAACAAACATCTCAAATAGTTTAATTTATTAAAAAAAATTAAAAAAAAAATAAATGTTATTGTCCGTCCCTCTTTTTTCTATTATATAATTTTATTTCTTTAAAAATTCTTAAATTTTTTGTATAACTTTTTGTAAAAAATTTCACTACTAACTAACATCTCAAATAGTTTTATTTATTATAAAAAAATTAAAAAAAATTAAAAAAGTAAATGCTATTGCCCGTCCCTCTTTTTTTCTATTATATACTTTCATTTCTTTAAAAATTCTTAACTTTTTTTATATAACTTTTTGTAAAAAATTTCACTACTAACTAACAGCTCAAATAGTTTTATTTATTCAAATAAAATTAAAAAAAAAAATTAAAAAGTAAATGCTATTGTCCGTCCCTCTTTTTTCTATTATATACTTTCATTTCTTTAAATCTTCTTAAATTTTTTTATATAATATTTTGTAAAATATTTCACTACTAACTAACAGCTCAAATAGTTTTATTTATTAAAAAAATTAAAAATTAAATGCTATTGTTCGTCCCTTTTTTTCTATTATATACTTTCATTTCTTTAAAAATTCTTAAATTTTTTGTAAAAAATTTCACTACTAACTAACATCTCAAATACTTTTATTTATTATAAAAAAATAAAATAAAAATTAAAAAATTAAATGCTATTGCCCGTCTCTCTTTTTTTTCTGTTATATACTTTCATTTCATTAAAAATACTTAACTTTTTTTATATAACTTTTTGTAAAAAATTTCACTACTAACTAACAGCTCAAATAGTTTTATTCATTCAAATAAAATTAAAAAAATAAAAAAGTAAATGTTATTGTCTATCCCTCTTTTTTTATTATATACTTTCATTTCTTTAAAAATTATTAACTTTTTTTATATAACTTTTTGTAAAAAATAATCACTACTAACTAACATCTCAAATAATTTTATTTATCCAAAAATAAAATTAAAATATATCATATACCCAATTCCTTAAACATATATCATATACCCATATACCAGACACCCATACCATATACCCCAAATCATAACTCATATCCTAACCATATACCCCATGCACCAGACACTCATACTTTATACCCTAAATTATATACTCCGTATCATATACACATACCATAAACTATAAATCATAACCCATATACACATACCCTAAACCTTAACATATACCCTAAAACATAACCCATACCCTATACCCTAAACCATAACTCATTTTTTAAAAAAATTCTTAACTTATTTTATATAACTTTTTGTAAAAAAAATTCACTACTAACTAACATCTCAAATAGTTTTATTTATCCGAAAAAAATTTTAAAAATTAAATGCTATTGTCCGTCTATTTTTTTCTATTAAATACTTTCATTTCTTTAAAAATTATTAACTTTTTTTATATAACTTTTAGTAAAAAATTTCAATACTAACTAACAGCTCAAATAGTTTTATTTATTAAAAAAAATTAAAAAATAAATAAAAAGTAAATTCTATTGTCCGTCCCTCTTTTTTTCAATTATACATTTCATTTCTTTAAAAA
Organism: Adenophora triphylla var. japonica; assembly: GCA_022495995.1. Lineage (NCBI taxonomy): Eukaryota > Viridiplantae > Streptophyta > Magnoliopsida > Asterales > Campanulaceae > Adenophora > Adenophora triphylla. The sequence continues at coordinate 18,290 of JAFEMH010005203.1, read as the reverse complement.
TTCATAACTTTTTTTATATAACTTTTTATAAAAAAAAATTCACTACTAGCTAACATCTAAAATAGTTTTATTTATCCAAAAAAAAAATTAAAAAAGTAAATGCTATTGCCGGTCCCTCTTTTTTTCTATTATATACTTTCATTTCTTTAAAAATTCTTAACCTTTTTTATATAATTTTTTATAAATATTTCACTACTAACTTTTAGCTCAAATAGTTTTATTTATTCAAATAAAATTAAAAAAAAAAAATTAAAAAAGTAAATGCTATTGTCCGTTCCTCTTTTCTTCTATTATATACTTTCATTTCTTTAAAAATTCTTAATTTTTTATATAACTTTTTGTAAAAAAATTCACTACTAACTAACATCTCAAACAGTTTTATTTATCCAAAAATAAAATAAAAATATATCATATACCTAATCCCTTAAAGATTTATCATATACCCATATACCAGACACTCATACCATATACCCTAAATCATAACTCATATTCTATACCATATATCCCATACATCAGACACCCATACTTTATACCTTAAATCTTATATTCAGTATTATATACACATATCATATACTCTAAATCATAACCCATATACACATACCCTAAACCTTAACAAATACCCTAAAACATAACCCATACCCTATACCCTAAACATAACTCATTTTTTAAAAAATTCTTAATTTTTTTTATATAACTTTTTGTAAAAAATTTCACTACTAACTAACATCTCAAATAGTTTTATTTATTCGAAAAAAAAATTTAAAAGTAAATCCTATTGTCCGTCTATCTTTTTTCTATTATATACTTTCATTTCTTTAAAAATTCTTAATTTTTTATATAATTTTTTGTTAAAAATTTCACTACTAACTAACATCTCAAATAGTTTTATTTATCAAAAAAAAATTAAAAAAATTAAACGCTATTGTCCGTCCCTCTTTTTTTTCTATTATATACTTTCATTTCTTTAAAAATTCTTAACTTTTTTTTGATAACTTTTTGTAAAAAAATTCGCTACTAACTAACATCTCAAATAGTTTTATTTATTCAAAAAAAATTAAAATTGACATTTTTTTATTTATTGCTTTATCAGCGGCGAAATATTCCGTCGGTGAATTTAGAATTTTAAATAAATCAGAATAACACAGCGGCGAAAAATTCCGCCCGTGAAATTTCAATTTAATTAAATAAAATTACCTCAGCGGCGGAATATTTCGTCAGAGGATTTAGGATTTTAAATAAATAACCAACGACGGAATAATTCTGCCGCTGATAAATTTCTACCGTCCGATTATTCTGCCGGTACAGTTCGAAGACCAGTCAACATACATCAGGGGCGGTATTGGAACGAATATTCGGCGAATATTCATTTTTAGTGGCGGACTCTACCGACTGACTTAAATTCCGTCGGTGTAAACGGTGCCAAATTTTTTTCGCGGCTATAGCTTCCATTCCGTCGCTATATAGTGACGAAAACATTTCGCCGTTACTAATTTCGTCGCTAAAGACCCGATTTCTAGTAGTGCAATAGATGCAAGATTGGATGCTAGGTAAGTTGTGGGACAGATTGTTTGTCAAGTTGTGAGACAATTTGTTAGGTAAGTTGTGAACCATTTTATAGGTGTTTTTTTTTCTTTTTTAACCCAGAGAGAGAGAGAGAGAGAGAGAGAGAGAGAGAGAGAGAGAGAGAGAGAGAGAGAGAGAGAGAGAGAGAGAGAGAGAGAGAGAGAGAGAGAGAATGAATTCGATAGCATTATTTGAAAATTATTGAAAAATAAGTTACATTTTTTTAAACACTAATAACTTCATTGGGATTTCTTTCTCAAAATATTCCCTTTTAAATAAATAAACGTATCCCAAAATAAAATCCTTTCAAACTATTGATTAAAGTGACTAATTTTTTGAAACTCGCTACACAGTGTAGCGAGTTTATAATTTTTTTCGTTTAAACTCGCTAGACGGTGTAGCGAGTTTAAATTTTGATATTAAAAAAAATCAAAATTTGAACTCGCTACTTGAAGTAGCGAGTTCTAACCTTCCATACTACTAATTCATTATCCGCCTCATTTTAAATTACAAAATAAAAATATAAAAATTATGTCTTAATAAAGAAAACTAAAAGGAAATATTATTTTTTCCGTCTCAAATGAATACTTAAAAAAAATGTACTTCTGTAAAAAAAATATTTCTTTCATTTCAAAAATGAATATTATTTTTGACTCAAAATGAATAACCAAAAAATACTACTACATTTTTTGTCCAAATAATTGAACTCTACTTCCTTCATCCCAAAAAATAATTCTTTTTTTAAATGTTCATTGAGACGAAGGAAGCAATGTTCTTTTTTTATATATATAGAAAGTAGTATTAATTTTGGGATGAAAGTAATATTCATTTTTAAAAAGAAGGAAATATTTTTTAAAAAGAAGTAGAATTTTTTATATGTCAAAAAAAAAAATGAACATTGCTTCTTTCGTCTCAATTCAATGAACATTTTAAAAAAGAATACTACTTTATTCGTCTAAAAAATTAATGTTCATTTTTTTTAGACGAAGACACTAACATTATAAGCATTAATTTTTAGAAAAGAATACTACTTCGTTTGAAAAAAAAATATTACTTCCTTCGTCCTATTAAATATTTTAGAAAACAATACTACTTCATTTGTCTCAAAAATTAATGTCATCTTAATGTCATATTTTAAGACGAATATACTAACATTACAAACATTAAGTTTAGAGGCGAATGAATGAAGTAGTATTATTTTATAAAATACTAGCCTAAGCCCGTGTCCAAGGCCACGTTTTTTGTTTTGTTTTTTTTTTTTTAAATTTTTTTTTTTTAAATATGCCCGTGTCCAAGGCCACATTTTTTTAAAACTATTTTTTTTAAAAAAAAAAATTAATTTAAATTTTTTTTTTAATTTAATTTTTTTAAGGGCAAAATGGTCATTTCCGCAGATGGAACTATTCACACCACTGTTCAAAACAATGGTGTGATTTATAATATAGATTCATTGGGACGAAGAAAGTAATGTTCAATTTTTTGGACAAATATGTAGTAGTATTTTTTGGTTATTCACTTTGAGTCGAAAGTAACAGTATTCATTATTGAAATGAAGGAAATAATTTTTTTTACAGAAGGACATTTTTTAAATTATTTATTTGAGACAGAAAAAATAATATTTTCTTTTAATTTTTTTTATTAAGACATAATTTTTATATTTTTATTTTGTAATTTAAATCGAGAAGGAAAAGTAGTATTGTGATTAGTGCACAGTAGTGTGAGTGCCAATGGAAAGTTAGAATTTAGAACTCGCAACGAGTTCAATTTTTTTATTATTATTAAAATTTAAATTTGTTATATTGTGTAGCGAGTTTAAATGGACAAAATTATAAATTCACTACATCGTGTAGTGAGTTTCAAAAATGAGTCATTTTGATTGATAGATTTGAAGGATTGTAATTTTGGAATATATTTTTTTTTAAATAAAATATTTTGAGAAAAAAATCATTTAATTGCATTACTACAAACAATAGTTGTTTGTATATAAACAAACAAACAAGTCATTTACAAACAAGAATGAGGTCAGCAAAATCTAAATCATCATAAAAATATCGATTCTGAAGTCAAAATAGAAGAATAATGGATGACATATAGGGGGTATCATGACTGTGTAAGTAACTACTATTGACAAAAACATAGCCAAACCATTACAATTTTCAAACAACTCATCATCTTTAAAGAAATTATAGGGTTGGCAATTATATTTTGCATTGATTTATAATTTGGATTCCCTACTTTCTCTTCATTACCTTCTGTTTTGTTTCTTTAATATGGATATTCATTACTACAGCATCTCTCCCTCTCTCTCTCTCTCTCTCTCTCTCTCTCTCTCTCTCTCTCTCTCTCTCTCTCTCTCATTATCTCATAGGAGTATACATGTATACTTCCTCCGTTCTATTTGAAAGAGCACAAATAAGCTTTATATGGGAATTAAGAAAAATATACGGAGTATAGTGGAATAAGTGTGAAAAAAGTGAGATAGGAAAGAGAATGTGAGATAGAAAATAGTAAATAGATAGCTATTGTGAATACAAGTAGATCACATGAATAAATAAGTATTAAAAAAATTCATTTTGACAGAATATCTTTTTAAATGGAACACCAAAAATGAAAATATGTGTCTTTTCAGGTGGGATACATATATTCCTCTCTTCCTCTAAGTGAGTACAATTTTGTTTTGGATACGAAAACTAAAAAAAAAATGTAAAAAGTAGTGGTATAGGTATGAAAGTGAGATGGAAAAAAATTGGGATATGAAGTTATAGGCGGATAGTTGTTGTGAGCATTGAATAAAAAAGTATTTTAAAGTTTTTATTTTAGGAAGAATAATTTTTAATGGTAAAGTCAATGCGAATAAAGTTAATAATACGTAAATTTTAGGAAGAACAAAAAATAAACACTTGTACTGTTTAAACAAATAACTGAAATAAGTACTCCATTGTTTACTATTTCCCTTAGGGCAACTTAAAAAAGGTGGGTATCAAAACCAAATTTTGATTTGCTAAAATCTGGGGAGAAATGCGTTTCTCCGTCGCTTATGGAGAAACGGGGCAACGTTTGTCGCGCGACATACTTAGTCACAACAACTGGATATCACTTTCATCAGTTCTGGATATCCAGAACATTGAATATGGATATCCAGAAGCTTTGGAAAAGATATCCAGAAAAAATATTTGGTTTCTGGATATCCTTTCCAAAGCTTCTGGATATCCATATTCAATGTTCTGGATATCCAGAAGCTTTGGAAAGGATATCTAGAAAAAATATTTGGTTTCTGGATATCCTTTCCAAAGCTTCTGGATATCCATATTCAATGTTCTGGATATCCAGAAGCTTTGAAAAGGATATCCAGAAACTGGATATGTATGTCGCGCAACAAACGTTGCCCCGTTTCTCCACACACGACGGAGAAACGCGTTTCTCCCCAGACCGACTCTTTTGATTTTGATACCCACACAAAGGTCCTTACATCTCCAATAGCAAAAACTAAAGGTATCAAAATTTGATTAAGTCCTTACCAAAGTACCATATTTAGGACTTTGCTTAGGACTTTGCTACTTCATTTTTTTTTTCCATACACCCTTCTTTCATTTTCTTTCTACATTTGTTCTACTTCTTTTTAAATTTATTTAATTATTTATAAAAAATTTGATTTTTGATTTAAATTTATTTAAATTTTTATATAATTATTTATAAAATTTTAAATTTTATAAAAAAAATAATTAATTAAAACAATTATTATATTTCGAAATTATTTATAAAATTTTATTTTTTGATAAAAATAACTAATTAAAATAATTATTATATTTCAAAATTATTTATCATATTAAAAATATTAATAAAGTTATTAGCTTAAAAAAACTAATTTGGTACCTAATTTTTGATACCCATTATTATTATTGGAGTCTTGGAGATGTTTTTTTGATATCTATGCAAATAGTGTTTATGGGTATCAAAATTTGATTTTGCTTTTGATTTTGATACCCTTAGGATTAGGACCATTGTTGGAGTTGCCCTTAGAGGGAAAAAATTTAGAGCTTCAGACTTTAGGTCTCCCCTCAGTCACATGAAAACTCATAAAAATCTATACCCAAACTTAACAAGGGCATGACACATAAGCCAAAACAAGGTTTATTTTCATTCTAAAGCTTCCACATCATCTTGATCATTCATTGCCTATGACATTTCGGCTTCGTGCTACTTAGTTAATAGTAAAAGGAGATTGAACATACCAAAAGTGTCGAGTTGGGCCAAACGAGTAAAGTCCAATTATAGACAGCCTTGGTCCCCACATTCTTAATAAGGCTGGCCCAATCAGGACAAGGCCCAGAGCCCATCTCAAGTATCAGTCGACTAAGCCCATGGTCCGACCTACTAGGTCCCGACCTAACTTAGTCCGACCTCGTGATCCATGTTACAATTCGGGTACGAACCATGCTCTGCAGACAGGTCGGGTCGACCATATTACAAGTGGCGACCTCGACCTAACCTACAAGTAGCGACTTGACACTCGGCGGCTTATTTAGTTGAACCATTCACGTAACCACATCCCTACAAATCGTGGACGATTTACTAACACGTTCACATGACTGAATAACCGCTGCTATAATCTCGGAGGACATGTCTCCTCACCAAAAATACATTACTCTTGCCTATAAATACTTCGTCACTACCAACGGTGCAAAGGTAACTGCCATTTTGTTATCAGAATTCAGTATTCTATACATTTTGAGCTATATACAACTGTGATCTTACTCTCACGCCCGAGCGTCTTCGCCGGAGACACATCCGGCTAGTCGTGGGTTCTGTTTTCAGGTCAAGAAGCCAGGTGATCAGTCCTGCCACGTGGAGGAAGATTGATAAGCACATTTCCTGCAGCATCAGTTTGGTTCCATTGCCGGGAAACGTGCTTAAGCTTGACCTCGAAAAGTTCGACAACCTACAACCATGGTAACCCCAGAAGGGCATGTTGAAGATGCTTCTGAAGAATTCATTGAGGTGAACAACAACCCCAATACAAACGCAGGAAATCTCAATGTCAATGCTGAAAACTTGAACTTGCCTCCTCCCCCACCAAATCGTCCTCATGGCAGAGCCACACGCTCTACTAGTGTCGTTGACGGCAGGGGATTGCCTGACACGAGGAGAGGGAAAAGACATATGGATGGGCAAGAAGTTCCACCTCCTCCAAAGCGTCCAAATGCTCAGGCGAATGTTGGAAACAGGGCAGGTCCCTCCACCAACCCCATGAGCAAGAAGGAAATGATGTTAGAGCGAGCTCAAATTTTGGCTGACTTGATAGCCATGGAGGAGGCAGAAGTGCCGACGTACGTTCGTAAAGGATTGCTCCCTCCCAAGTCTCCAACAGGCAGCAGGCCAGGAGTGCTAGGCCAAACGAAGGTGTGGGACAGAACGGCGAGGACAGAATAGTACGTCGAGCTCCTACTATAGTTCATGTGCCGAGTAACGATTTAAGGGCTAGCCTCAACAGAAACAGAGAGCAGGAGGCTCAATCGATTTGAGGACTCGGTTAATGTACCCAATAGAAACAGACATGTTTCCCAAAGAAGAACACAGAGATCGGGGTCTCAAAGAGACAGGGAATGGGCGTAGGTCGCTGTGAGAGGGAAAGGCGCAGGTCGCCACATGGAGATAACAGCGCAGTCGCCGTCTCGCCGCCGAGAGGCGCAGGTCGCCTCAAAGAAGTAATGACATAGATCTCCAATAAGATCAGAAAGGACCAATTCTCACAGGGACCGAAGGAGTAGGCAGGTGACTCCCCCCAGAAGTGAGGGCCAGAGGTCCAATGCTGCTCCCCCTCCAGGAGATGAAAGACCCGATGCTAGAGAATGGCTATTGATGAAGAAGAAATTCGAACAATGGGAAGAGGAGAAGAAAAAAGAGACGGGAAAGGTTGAACGAATTGACTTTGCTCTTCGACCTTTTTCCAAAGAAATCAGAGATAGTCGACCTCCTCCTACTTTCAGGTTGCCTCTTCTGGAGAAGTACTCTGGGTCGACAAATGCCAGGAGCCACATATCACATCTGGAAGCCACTATGTGTTTTGTCGCCAATGAGGACGACAACATGTGCAAAGCTCTCCTAAGCACACTTACTGGGGCAGCCTTAACTTGGTTCAATGGTTTGGCTGCGGTAGTATCACCACTTGGGCATGCTTCGTAACAAAATTCTTAGACCGCTTCGACCGCAGGAGCTCGGAAGATAACCGTCACCGATCCGAATAACTTGGTGCAGTGGTAAGAATGAAAGCTCGATGAGCTATTTCACCAAGTTCAAAGAGATGGTTGATAAGATAGAGGAAGACCTCACGCACAGAGGTAATAAATTGCTTCCGAAGTGGTATTTCCTCGAAGACATGGACTACGAGCTCACAAGCCCGAACGGTCACAACTCGACAGAGTTGTTTGAAAAGGTGTATAACGTCGCTCTCACGAGGAAAGGAAAGAAAAGAAGAATGGTAAGAGCCCCAAGGTTGAAGTCGCCGACGATAAAAAGACTCCAACAAGAATGGGGGAACAATAAAAATGGAAAGAATGTAACCGGGGCAACAGAGAAGGTGCCCGAGGCTTTCACTCCTCACGGTGAGTCGAACCGAGATTTTGAATGCTTTGTCGAGCTAGCTCCTCTGTCCCAATGAATCCAGGCAACAAGTTTAGAAGGGACAACAAAGCAAGTACTGCGACTACCACAAAGACACCGGTCATCTCACGAGGATTGCTTGGGATTAAAGCGTATCATCCAGAGAATGGTCGACTGTGGAGACTCGAAGCTTATGTGAAGAGACCTCAAGCCGGGGGAGGTGAGCAACCAGCAGGTGGGCAACAAGGACCTAGGCGGCCTAGATCGAACCTCGGGGGTCATCACCGAACAAGCGAGCAACACGGCCATCAAGCACAAGATATTCCAGCTCAATAAGGCCCCACATGTGCCTCCCAGGAGAGAAGTAAGAGATGAGGCGATCGCCTTCTACCCCCACGAATTGGCAACTAATATGGCGGCTAGGGAGCAAGTTCTCGTCATCCCAGGTCTCATTGATGGATGTACGACGAGCGTACTCTTAATCGACACCTGGGGCTCGTAAGGATATCCTGTTTTACAAAACTTTCAAGGAGATGGGTCTTAATGATGAACAGCTGAGAGATATGATGGCAAAGTTGGAGGGCTTCACCAACCACCAAGTTGATGCTAAAGGCCGATAGTGCTCGACGTCGACCTAGGCCAAGACCCCTCAGGATTGTCTCGAAGGTACAATTTATCGTAATTGATGTAAATAGTGACTATGCCGCCATACTTGGAATTCCCGGACAGTCGCTCTTGGAATGGTAGCATCAATTCCTCACCAGTAAAGTTCCCCACACCCGCCGGAGTGGGTTGCGTACAAGGCACGGCTCGTGCTTATCTCGGATCATGTTCTAAGAGAAAGAAAGAAAAGGGAGCTAGAGATTGAGACCGCCGATGGTTACTTGAAGCCGTCTCGCCGCCACCAAAACTACCCGATCGTCAACAATCACCGACGTGGTAGAGTCGACCTATCGCTCAAATGACGAGGTCATGCTTGAGTCGACACGTCACTCTAACACCACTGAGGTCGATTCAGATGTAGTTATGGTCGATCAAGTCGTCATAGGAGACCTATGCCTCCAGATAGACAATAACTCTGGGGCCCCTACCAACAAGGTTGCGGACAAGCTTGATGATATGATAGGCCGAGGAGGCTCCACACTTGGGAGCCGAGGAAAGACAAAAGGTCGGGGAGATCATAGTGGAGACTCTACAATTCGTAGATGGACCGTAGCTAGAAGCCGTGGATGAGCTAGAGTCGAATCACCAACCCTTCTTACCCCGATCAAAAAATTCAAATTGGAAAGCGCTTATCGCTGAGGAGCGAGCGTAAATTATCAAGCTACTCAAAGAAAGCAAGTGATGTCTTCGCATGGAGAGTAGAGGACATGAGGGGAATCAAGGAGGAGGTCGCCGTTCATCGGCTCGAAGTCAACCCGACCATTAAGCCTAGACCCTTAAATTGAGAAGCTTTGCTCGCGACAAGGAGGAAGCTATAAAACCGAGGTACAAAAACTTTTGAGTGCGGGGATAATCAAAGAGGCCACTCATACAACGTGGTTGGCCAACGTGGTCATGGTGAAGAAATCAAATGGCAAATGGCGGATGTGTGTCGACTTCACTACTCTTAATCTAGCTTGCCCAAAGGACAGCTTATCCCCTTCCAAGGATCGACAAGCTAGTTGATTCTATTGCTGGTCACTCCACCTCGCTTTCCTCGACGCTACTGTGCTACCACCGCATTAAGATGCACGAGGATGATATAGTCAAAACAAAGATTTCAAGTACTGGGGCATCTACTGCTACAATATGATGCCATTTGGTTTGAAGAATGCGGGTGCAACTTATCAGAGAATGGTGAATAAAGTCTTTGCCTCACAAATTGGTCGAAATATGGAGGCTTACGTTGACGACATGGTCATTAAAACCAAGGCCTGAGTCACGTAGTCGACCTAAAGGAGACATTCGCCAATTTACGAGCAAACGACATGAAGCTCAATCCCAAAGAAATGTGTGTTTGGAGTGGCTGCTGGCAAGTTCTTGGGATTCATGGTATCTCAAAGAGGCATAGAAGCTAATCCAGAGAAGATAAAGGCTTTAGTCGACATGAAGGCTCCTACCAGTGTCAAAGAGATGCAACGACTTAACGGAAGGGTAGCAGCTCTTGGTCGCTTCATATCTAAATCAGCAGAGAGAGATCTCCCCTTCTTCAAAGCGTTGAGGGGGACGAAAAGCTTTGAATGGACGACCGAATGTCATTCGTCGTTCCAACAATTGAAGGATTATCTTGCTACTCCACCTCCGCTCGCAGCCCGACGACCGGTGAGACTTTATTTGTGTATCTATCCGTAGGAGACAAGTCGCTTGCCAGCAAGATTGATTAGAGAGGATGAAGGGCTTCAAGCTCGTGTACTATATCGCAAAGCTTTATCGATGTGGAAAGCAGTGTATTACAACGCCGAGAAAGTCGCTTATGCTCTAGTCGTAGCTTCAAAGAAAGTTACGAGCTTATTTTCTCGGCTCATCCAATCGTGGTTCTTACCAATGCTCCTTTAAGAAAAATACGCACAAGCCGGAGAGTTCGTGTCGACTACTCAATTGGTCAATTGCCCTCACCGAATTTGACATTGAGTATCGACCTCGAAAGGCGTTGAAGGCTCAAGCTCGTCGACTTCTTGGTCGAGCTTACGTTCACCAAGGAAGATGTCGAGCAGCGAGCTCCAAAAGAAAAGGGCAAAGGGAAAGAGCGTAGTCACAAGTCGCCATCACTCTACCCGTCGATTGTTGGAAGGTCTATTCGCACGGGTCCGCAACCAAAAATGTCGGTGGAGCCGGAATTGTCTTGGTCGAGCCGTAGTCTGGGACCGTTTACGAGGAATCGCTAAGGTTCAAATTTGACGCTTCCAACAACCAAGCCGAATATGAAGCCTTGATTGCAGCCTATCGAGTATGCCAAGTGTTTTGGAGCGACTAAGATCATGGCTTACCGTGATTCGCGGTTGATAGTCAACCAGGTCGAGGCGAGTATGAGGTGCTCGGTGCCACATTGATCAAATATCTGCGAACCGGTGAAAGAACCGATAAAGGACTTAGAATTCGGGAGATTCAAAGGATTGGAAGAGAAGATAACGAGCCGGCCGACCTCCTCTCGAAACTAGCTACTTCGATGAGCCACATGAGGAGCCCATCTCCTTCCTCGAGAATCCAAATTATGAAAGAGTGAAAATTCAATGCATAGATGATCCCACAAGAAATTGGACTCAGGGAAGTGTTGGATCGAGGAAATGAAGGCATACATTGGAAGTGGCGAGCCGCGATGACGAGAAGAAGGCTCGAGCTATCAAAAAGAAAGCTCCAAGATATGTCATTCAAGGAGGTGACCTGTTCGTAAGATCCTACACTCGACCATTGTGAAGTGCATCCACCCTCAAGAGGTCGCCCTATTGATACACGAGGTACATAGTGGAATTTGTGGTGGACACCGGGGCCAGACCCTGCGCGACAAGTTAATCACTTTGGGGTACTATTGGCCACATATGAGGGCCGACACTCACAACTTTGTTCAAGAATGTGATCAATGCCAAAGATTTGCTAACTTACCTCACGTGCCAACAACCGAGCGAGACTCCGGTAATTGTAGCTTGGCCATTCGACATGTGGGGTGTCGACTTGATTGGACCCTTCCTCCCGCCCGGTAACCGCAAGTATGTGATCGTCGCCATAGATTACTTCACCAAATGGGTTGAGGCAAAACCACTAGCTCGCATCACGTAAGAGAATGCCATCAACTTCATTCATGATTTCATTTGGTGTCGATTTGGTTTTCCAAGAGCCATAGTATCTCGACAACGGACTGCGGTTCTCTAGAGCCTTCGGCGTAGATGAGCCGAGTAGGAATCAAGCATTGGCAATCCTCCGTCGCCTATCCTCAAGGAAATGGACAAGCCGAGGCAAAGAAATAAACTTGTTCTATCTTCGCTCAAGACAGGACTCGTAGGTCGACGTAACAATTGGTTGGACGAACTCCCTTGCTCTTTGGGCGCTCGTACAACCACTGGGGCCTACTGGGAAACCCCTTTGCTCTCACTTACGGATCGTAAGCTATGGCTCCCGCCGAGCTCGATTCCCACTCGCTAGAGTGACTTTCTTCAATCAAGAGCGGTAATGATACAAACAGATTGATCGACTTGGATCTCATCGACGAGAAGAGAGAAACAGCCTACCTCCGAATGGTTAACTACAAACAGCGAACTAAGAGTTACCACGACAAGAAGGTCAAGGCAAGGTCTTTCCAAGTGGGAGATTATGTATTGAGAAAGATTGAGGCAACGGGTAGAAGGACCCGACAGAACAAGCTATCTCCTAATCGGGAAGGTCCCTATGTAGTCACTCGAGTCGTCAAGGAAGGAACCTACATGATAGCTCATCCGGAGGTGACGAGTTGAAACATCCTTGGCATGCTACTCACCTCATCAAATACTACTTCTAGTTTTCAATTTCAAAGTTCAAGTTTGTGTTAAAGCTAGTTTCGAATTGATGTAAGCATGATTCCTACCTCAATAAAAAGTGCAGTTCATTCCATCAATCATAGTGTTACCCCAATCCCAATGAGCTCGACTCTTAGTCAGCTTAAATTTAACAAGCTCGATTCTTAATCAGCCTTGTTCATTTAACAAGTCCGACTCTTAGTCGACTTCGTTCCAACAAACTCGACTCTTAGTCAGTTTGTTATAACAAGCTCGATTCTTAATCAGCCTTGTTCATTTAACAAGTCCGACTCTTAGTCGACTTCGTTCCAACAAACTCGACTCTTAGTCGGGCTTTGTTATAACAAGCTCGATTCTTAATCGGCCTTGTTCATTTAACAAGTCCGACCCTTAGTCGACTTCGTTCCAACAAACTCGACTCTTAGTCAGTTTGTTATAATAAGCTCGATTCTTAATCAGCTTAGTTAATTTAACAAGTCCGACTCTTAGTCGACCTCGTTCCAACAAACTCGACTCTTAGTCGGTTTGTTATAATTAGCTCGATTCTTAATCAGCTCTACTATTTTAACAAGTCCGATTCCTAGTCGACTTCGCTCGAGTAACTCGACTCTTGGTCGGCTTAAAAGTTTGAACAAATAAGTCATTGCCCTACTAAATCTAACTCGACACCTACCTCTAAAGCATATAACATGCAAAAGAGAAGTCGCTACGATTAAACACAATTAAGTCTCCCAAAGTGGGCTAAGACTTAGGCAAAGGCAACTTACAAAGTATCATGCCTCCCAAAAATAGGGCCAAGGCATACAAGTATTAAAAACAAAAAGCAAAAATGTTTGGAGCTTGTTCGATTACAATAACCATTAAATTCAAAGTCTACTCGTAAGAAATGCCTTCTATTGGACCGGCGACTGGACGTTGGATCGACTCGTCGATCACCCACAAGAGATGGCTCACCAAGAACATTTTCTGGGCCTCGATAAACCACCTTCCGTGAGTCACCGGGATTGTGAACTTTGGGGTCTCCTCGTCAAAAGCCGAATCCTCATATTCATCAAGCTCACCCAAGATAGTGTTGAAATTAACCTTTTCAATAGCGGGGGGGTCCCAAGGTGATGCCTCGCAGCCTTCATCATCTTTCTTTATGAGCTCCGTGTCGTTGTCGTTGAATGGCACCAAAGAATGACCTTGTCGGGCTGCGGTGTTATATTGATCTTCGTAGGCCCATGTGGCTAATCGCACCGATGGAAATATCAATGAAGGGTCCACTATGATTCGCCGAGCCATATGTCTCGTACCCACCTCGTAGAACCCCCGGCTTCTTCGCAATATATTGGTGGAGCTCGTCATTTGTCTTTGTAAGCCTTAACGGCCTCCTCCTTGGCACTCTTCACGGCATTGGCGAGTTCAACCTCCCATTTAAGTCTAGCCGCTTCAAGCTCTTCCTCGCTTCTTGGCCAAGGTGATCGGCCATTCTTCCAACCGCCGAGTCGCCACTTCAAGATCTGCAGCCATGGCTTTTTCTCCTCTTTGAGAGCAGCGAGCTCTTTATTAGCCTCACCCAACAGCCCCGTGCTTCTTCTTTGGCCTTGATCTCATTATCTTTCACCAGCCTTCAAGGCCTCATAAGAGCTATCCAAATCGTAATGCTCCTCCTTTGCCTTCTCAAGCTCGCCCGCAACTTCTTCTTGTCCTCCCGCAATTCCCCTATCTTGGCCACTTCCTTCTCAAGCTTCAACACTCGTCATTCTTTTTGCCGCATAGACTTGGCTAGCTTCTCCTGCTCCTCGCCAGCCTTCCAATAAGTGGTGGCCAAGTCGATCATAGCAAGAGACTATATTATCAGAAAGGGGGAGGAGGTTAGATCAAGCATAAGAAAGAGACAAGATATAAAAAGGAAAGGAAAAATAGGAACATTAAAAACACATGAGTTACCTCGAAGAAGCTAGTCCAACCCTAGCCCTAAGCAAGCTTCGGGAGTCGGTGGCTTGTTGGTAAACTCCCTAATCAGTCCCGATCGGCCCCTACTGACAATCACTTGACCATACTCCAGCCTCCTGATACTCCCCGGCCAAGCCGTTTACTCCTTGTCAAAGGAGTCACATTGCTCACCAAAGAACTCTATTCTCGAATCGCCTCGTCATATGAGACACGAATGGGAGAAGCCGGTGGATTTCTCGGTTTCGCCTCCTTTCGCTCACTAGCATCAACTCCGCTCGTACGCCGAGTTCACTCTTGAGGGGCCAATTTTAATCACCTTGCCGATGGGAGCTCCATCATCTTCATCTTCATCCTCATCCAAAGAAATGACATGAGATTTTCTTTTGGAAGCAAACTTTAGTTTTGGTCTTGGCTTTGGACTTAGCTTCGAGCTCGGGACCCGGTTTGAGCGACCTCCCTCTCTCGGCTCTATATTCAAATTTCACTCCTCCTCCTCATCAACAAAGATGGACCTCTTCGAGCCTTGGTCCTCAAAGACCAAGCAAAGATTCTCATTTTCACCAAAGATCGCCTTTCTCTTCCAAGTTCTCCTCTAGAATAAACTTTGTGGTATCCTCTTCTACCATTTTCAAAGCATATCATTCCTTTCGGCGCCTTCAGCCTCACGGCTCTCCTTGGCATTAGCTCTTCCCCGGCTCTTCTTGGCCTTCCTAATGTCAAGGACTCTCCCCATATTAGCTTCCCGAGCAGGGGTTAAAACCGCACTGCACAAAAGGTAAAGTGTTAGCTCGTCATCAAAAGTATAAGTTCTATGTACGAGCTAAATAGTTCTACGTACGAGCAAAACAACTATCGAGCTAATTGATACAATTCAAAGCAGCTTCTATGTACGAATTAATTCTACATACGAGCCGGTAATTTGATAAATGCAGATACGATTACAAGCAGCTTCTACGTACTAGTTGGGATCGATTATACATGCGAGCAAGCAAGTGACTAGCCGAGATTTAAGTGTGCGTATCAAAGCA
The DNA here is from genome assembly GCA_022495995.1 of Adenophora triphylla var. japonica. NCBI lineage: Eukaryota > Viridiplantae > Streptophyta > Magnoliopsida > Asterales > Campanulaceae > Adenophora > Adenophora triphylla. The sequence continues at coordinate 2,692 of JAFEMH010005203.1, read as the reverse complement.
ATCCTATATGCCTATAAAAAATCACTTATGCAAGATAACAAAGGACGAGCTAATGAACGAGGACGAGTAAACCCTTACCACCACAATGTTCTCCATTATTCCCGCAGTAATTCTCAACTTTCGACAAAAGGAACACATTCTCTTCAAACTTGGCATGAGTACGGGTCACCCACTGGATATCTCACGCATCTCACTACAGAACCAGTGGGTACTACATCATCATCTCCTACCATCAATCCAAAGATTGATATAATTGTTCTTAGTGGTTCCCAAGACCTTCCAACCGATGGGATTATCGAACCAACTCCACCAACTTTCTACGCAAGTCCCCGTGCCAATGAGGTTCCCACCGATCTTCATCCTTTACCACCTTGGTCTCCTTATTTGGTAGAGGGAACTCCCATCCTAACCTACTCTCCACCACCGCTTACATGGGAATTCCGGCCTCCAGCCTTTGCTAGGCGGTGTTAATGAATAATTTGGGAGAATTGGCCTTGAGGGAGTGCTTATGCCACCATGTTTATCAAACTTCACAAAGAAAAACTCCCCGAAAACTCTCATACAAGGCTCATACCCCAAGAAGCGACACACCATAATAAAGCAAACCAAGACCCTACATGTGTTGGCTCCTAGCTTGGAGAGGTAAGGCATTGGCACACTCTAAAAATTCGTTGATGAAGGGGTCTAATGGCAATCTAAGTCCCAAGCAAGAACCGGCCATAGTAGAAGGCCACCCCGGTGGCATCGCTTTTGTAAGTCTTTCCAAACTTTTTGAAGAAGTCGGCCTTGCTGTAAAGAGTGACCTCAAAGTCATCCCTATTCACCTCGCGAAGTCATAAAGGGTGGACACTCTAGAGGCAAAGTTCTCGTTTCCCTAAGCGGCGGCTTCCGGTACATATCCCCTCTCATTCCCGCCCGGATTTACGGTCCGGTTCAAAGGCATCCACAATGCGTGGGCTTGATGATGTCGAAGCATTGTCTCCACCTTGAGTCTCCATATCTCGTACAAGAAGAAGGGGAAACAGGGGAATCGCTTCTACATGATGTCTCAGGAGCCCTAATAGACGCACTAAGGGGCGACCTAGATTCCCCCAGGAAATCCTATCCTATTTCTAATGAAGGAGGGCTTAACAAAGATCTTTAACATAAAACACAACTATGTGGTCGAGAAGCTCATGAAAAAGGTGAAAGACACAACCTCGGGTCATCCGTTCCTAAGACACCCTAGTTCATCCCCTACAGTGCAAACTCGCTTCATTGAAACGCTAGCCCCCAATGTGTCAAAATTGAAGAACACTCCTCTACCGTTATCTCCCTCCACTCTCCACTCAAATGTTTGTAAACTCTATGATTGACAACACAAGAGCCATACCCACCCGACCTCACAACTAAAGGTCCTAGCCACGGCGAAATCAAAGAGATTGCATAGAATTAAAACCCTAACTCTAAAGGATAAGGAGAATACCTTTAGCAATGGGAGAAACGGAACAACGGAGAGCAAAAACACCGAGTTATAGCAAGTCAATTTCCTTTATCACCGCCGGAATCACGCACGTAGTCCAGGGAAGACAAAAGTTGTAAATGGGGAAGGATTATTGATTTTATAGCTTCCTCGAATTGGGAAAGGGCATTATGAAATTTGAAATTAATTTTCCTAATTAATGGTGGAAACAGCCTCAGCGGACTCTCAAACGACAAAAGTGTAATCATTACAAACCCGAAATGGCGCTCCTTCATCTCGTAACCGTTCATCATCAACGCTTCGGATTGTGCCACGTCATCTTGGTCGACTAAACCTCCAAACGAGTAACGACTGCGAGTAACAACAAATTTCCAACAAGATTTCCTTAACTTCCTAGTCGACAAAGTCAACTCGAAAGTTGGGGGCCACCGAACATACCAAAAGTGTCGAGTTGGGCCAAACGAGTAAAGTCCAATTATAGACACTTTGGTCCCCACATTCTTAATAAGGCCGGCCCAATCAGACAAGGCCCAGAGCCCATCTCAAGTATCAATCGACTAAGCCCACGGTCCGACCTACTAGGTCCCGACCTAACTTAGTCCGACCTCGTGATCCATGTTACAATTCGAGTACGAACCATGCTCTACCCGACAAATGTCGACCATATTACAAGTGGCGACCTCGACCTAACCTACAAGTAGCGACTTGACACTCGCCGGCTTATTTAGTTGAACCATTCACGTAACCACATCCCTACAAATCGTGACGCTTACTAACACGTTCACATGACCGAATAACCGTCGCTATAATCTCTGAGACATGTCTCCTCACCAAAAATACATTACTCTTGCCTATAAATACTTCGTCACTACCAATCTGCAAAGGTAATCGCCATTTTGTTATCGAATTCATTATTCTATACATTTTGAGCTATATACAATCTGTGATCTTACTCACGCCCGAGCGTCTTCGCCGGAGACACATCCGGCTAGTCGTGGGTTCTGTTTTCAGGTCAAGAAGCCAGGTGATCAGTCCTGCCACGTGGAGGAAGATTGATAAGCACATTTCCTGCAGCATCAGAGATATATTTAGGTATGTGACAAAGTACTCTATACAAGATATGAGAGGTATAATAAACAAATATAAAGAGAATAATATTCTTGAAGAATATGTTAATATCTAATAGATATATACTCTTATATATAGAATAGAAGTATATACTAGGTAGGT